>JANSVA010000006.1:39859330-39870927 GCA_025504915.1 Erythroxylum reticulatum
GAACTATATGACATATTAATTGAATGACAGCAACTCGCCTTGTCCTATCCCACTCATCTTCTGAATCATCTTCTTCAATGAATCTCTTATCTAAATTATTCATTTTCTACTCAACATTTCAACATATAAAACAATGTAGAAAATATCATTATATGTATGTAACGTCTAAACAATATGAAAAACCCATATAGCAATATGCTAATGGTGTATATAAAATTATTAAACAATTGCAAAATCTGATTATCAAATTAGTATACAACTACAAAATTCATTGCAAATAAAAAAGAGGAAAAAATAACTTAATTGCTTAACAAGAACTGAAAAACCCATATGAGATTGATCCGTTAATTGATTAATAACAACAAAACATCATATTTACTAGTCATAGCAGCAATTTTCATAATCAGATAAAGGGATTAATCAACCTTACCTCTTTGGTGAGAGTTGTGCAGAAGAAAATAGGAAGAAAGACGGGAGGGTTGTGTTCTGCGTGGGAAAAATTGTGGCTGAGAGTGTGTCCTTTTTTTGAGTTAAATAAGGATGCTATGGTAATTTACATATATTGGGGGTTCTTTTGTCTTATATTTCTTCTCCTTTCCCACTAATTTGAAGGGAAACATATTTGGCCCAAACTTCCCTCAGTTTCCTCTCCATTCTCTTACTTTCCCTTTGCATATTTTTGTCCAAATGGTGGAAACCAAGAGAAGTTCAATTCTCTTCCTTTCTTTTCTCTTGCTTTCCTTCAATCCAAACCAGGGCTTAATGTCAACTATGCATTGTTGATTCTTTCCATAAATTAGAAGGTACTGATTTTACAGAGAACACAACTTTTTTTTGAAAATTAATTGATCAATCCTTATATTTTTCTGTAGAAATTAATATTATTCCGCCGTTTGCGAGGAGGTTTTATAATGGAATGAGATGGTATAGGAGGGTTTTATATTACATCTCATTTCATCATAAACAGTAAAAATAAAAAACCTTCGATTTGGGGGGTTTAGGATGAAATTTAAAATGATAAACAATTTTATACTATATTATATTATAAATCATTCATCCAAACAATATTTCATTATATTAGGGGTTAGAATATTGAGAAATTTCAATCCATAATATGCTTTGCATAATTGAGTTTTTTCTTATTTATGCATGGGCATTTTTAGACTCATACAAATGAACTGTGCATGCATTCATGACATTCCGGGTGTAATTAGTTTTAGAATTTTGATTAACATGAGAATTTTGGTTTTTTGTTATGGAAATTCATTTGGAAGTTATTAATAATATTTCGAAATTTTTTGGAATTTTTCTGGGAATTTTTGGATATTAGGAAAAATTAGACCAGTGGCTTAATGACATGTAGCACTTATATGTGCATTACAAGTGTCAATTTGGTAACAACACATGTGGTAACAACTTAAATGAATACGTGTGTTAAAGGAAAAATCACTGGAACCTTGTTGTTCTTCGAATTGAGTTAGTCTTCTTTGAAAATCACTAAATCTTGTTCGCCGAAACACCAGTTTTGATGCTTATGTCAGTAATGTACTTTGTAACATCAATAAATTGGTCCTGTTGATAGTTTGCTTCTCCCTCTAGTCTGCTCTTTTTAACCATCATCAAAACCCTGGTGATTTTCTGAAAAACAAGGTTAGTAAAGTTTAACTTTCTAAGTTCTATGAATGATTATGATGATGTGATTTGGAAATAAGTATATGCATGAGTTGGATGATGTTTTAAATGTTGAGAATGAGCACATGCATGAGTTGTGTGTGAAACAAATTCGATGAAAGTGATAACATTGTGCAGATGTAGTAACACTGATTGCATGTAGCTTAAAAGAGAAACTTAGTAAAGTGGAAAGGTTTCAGATGATTTGGGTGATGTTTAGAATGGGTTAAATGAGAAATTTGTGAAGTGATTAGCGCCAGAAATGGAACAGATGCAGAAAAATAGAACTATACATGAATGAGAATTGGATTTTTGATATTGGATATGAACCTTGGATCTTTGTTTTTTTTTGTGTTGTTGAGCTAAAATGAGGATAAAATGAAGTGAAGACATAGAGGAAAATGAGAATGGAAAATACGCGGTAGTGAGAGAAAGCTTGTGTAAGGAATCGATTTTTAGTATCTGATTATAAACTTGGTTTTGAGTAGTGTTGAGAATGAGTTCATATGATATAGAAGTGAAATAAAATGGTAAAGGTAAGAATGCATATTAGTGATGAAGGATTAAGGAGAAGAGAGGAAGAAGATGATTAAAACGCAGTAAAGTTTGTCGTGGCCAGCTCTCCTTGGTTCACCATGGCCAACTTGAAGGATTTTATTTATATAAAAGTTCACTGCGACAAACTTTTAAGAATTTGCAAGGAATTTTCCTCTTTGGAAAGTTTGCGGCGGCTAACTTTTGACTCGCTGCGGCGAAGATTCCTACATAATTTGAATATACTTCGGTATTTTAGGCATAAATTTCTCTGTATATTTCGAAATGGAGTGATTTTTTATTTGGATTAAACTAGAGACATAAGTATACAAATTGTCTTAAGATATTAAATTCTAATTCTGCCTCTAAGAATTTCAAAATCTGATTGGAATTTGAGATAAGAATTCTGCTGAAGCTTAAGAACAGTCTAAAATCTTTTGAGTATAACTTTCAGTATACTAAACCAAATTGGATAAACTTGGTATCATTGGAAACTTAAGAATTGGTAGAAAAACTTTTTAGAAGGAAGTGTTACGAAATTACATCATCTTCATGATAAGAATAATTGAGCAAAGTAGACCCAAAAGTTGGTTGTGAAATAAATCTGGATTGAGGAATTTAGTATGGCTTCACATGATTTTTATTGTAACAAGATTAAGGATAAGAAACTTGGAATTTGTCATGAACATACATCATACATATTCAGTATAGATGAATGTGCACAATTAAATTCATAATTGTGCATAATAGTGATATATGTTTGTATTAAATGTTTTAGAGGAACCCTTAGAGCGATCGATTCCAGATATTGCTGGGATTTCGAGGCAACAAGCAAATAAGAATCTTTTGTAAGTTATTTAGATGGTCAATTTTGTAAGTAAATTTTGATAGCTTTGCTTTGATTGTTTGGTTTGCTATTGATTTGGAACATTGAATGATTTGCAAAGCTGTAAAAATGTGACATGCTTGAATGCATAGTATGAAATCATTGATTAATATGTAAATTGAATTTTAGACATTTCTATTTTTGAATCTGTTAAGTCTTAGTTGTGGGTAAATAGGCATGCCTAAAAGGGTCTGCAGCTGCTTCTATGACACTTCGTTGTCTTCTGTTACTAAAACTTCGATGTCTTCTATTATTGATATTTCGATGTCTTCTATTATTGACACTTTGTTGTTGAGACTTTAGTCTCTTCTATATAAGTCCCGTTACCCGCTTCTGTAAATGGATTTAGCAGTCATCCAATTTTGTACTCTGATATCTGTTTGATTCTGACATGATCTGAATTAAGTTCTGTTTCTGAAGGGTTTATACCCTCTTGTGTTATGCATTATAAAATATATCCTGCAATGCTTATGTCTGATTTATTGTTAAAGTAATCCTTTAATGTAGATTAGTTATGACTCATTAAGCTATATGCCTAGCAAGGTAGATTTGCCCCGTGTAGGTTCAGAGAGAAGGACTTAAGGAATGGGACAAGTCAACCACAATGGTCAAAGGAGTATGAGTTTTGTGTTGCTCAAAAATGTATTTTTTTGAGTCATTTTGGGCTTGTACATAACTTTGAATTTTTGTTTGAAGGGTTTTAATAACCTTAATTTAGGCTGGTTTTTGAAATTATGATATGTTTCGTATATTTTGGAAATGTTTATTTTTGAATGTTATGCTTCCGCGAAATGTTTTGGTTTGTTGTACTGTCTGACGTGACACCCCCATATCCTCCCAAGGGGTATTAGGACTCGATAATTATTTGGTATCAGAGCATAGTTAGGCGATTCTGGTTTAACCAGCGCTTAACTATTGATTCTATTGAGTGTATAAGCTGTGTTTTGGCCTAATGCAGTGTCCTTTGTCTATAGAATTAACAATGGAAGGATCTTGCGATACTGTTGACGAAGTTGCCGAGAGCAATCAGCTGGAATGAACTCGTCCAATAATATCTGGACCCTCTGGGGTCAATCAAGGTGAAGCTAGGATGCCACCACCTCCTCTAGCTTAAGGAGAGGCTTGGATTAAGTTGTCCTAGGATATGATGATGTTGTTGCATCGAATGACAGAACCCAAGGCTCCAATTGATCAGCTGTGGAAGTATGGAGCAGAGAAATTTATTGGGACATCTCTGGAGGAATCTAAAAGGGTTGAGTTCTTGATTGAGAAGGTGAAGAGGGTGTTGGATGAGATCAATTGTCTAGCAGAGCAGATGGTGCACTGTGCTGTCTCCCTTCTGCTGAGAGTAGCTTATGAATGATGGAAGTTCGTTCTGAGGAGTCCTCAGCTACCAGTGCCTCTGACTTGGGATTTCTTTGCTCAAGAATTTAAATATAAGTACGTGACAGAGGCTTACAAAAAGGAGAAATGGAAGTAATTTCTGAATTTGAAACAAAGAAGCTTATCGGTTGCTGAGTATGATCGGGAATTCCACCAACTCAGTAAGTATGCACCTGAATCAGTACTTACTGAGAAGTTTCGGTGTCATCAATTTGGGGATAGGTTGCATGACTCCATCAAGGAACATTTAGCAGAATTTACACTTTTGCAACAGGTGAATTACCATCAGTTAGTGCAAGCTGCTATGAAAATTGAAAGATAAGAGACGATTAGAAGAGAAAGGATTCAGAGAAGGGGCTTTACTAGAGGAGGCCAGTCATCGGGAAAATAGATTCAGGAAGATACTACTTTTACACTGGAAAATACTCAAAGATCTGTGACTCGGGGAAGGCGACAAAACTTTCCCTCTTCAACTGTTTCTAGTGGGGGGTCATATGGAGGCTGAGGTTCTGAACCCTCGGACTGCCCTGATTGTTCTGTGCATCATTGGGGTGTTTGCAGGAGGGCTACGGGAGCATGTTTTCCATATGGCAGTACTAAGCATAAAATAGCCAGTTGCCCTCTCAACCAACCTCAAACATCACAAGCTAGTCGAGAGGACTTTCATGCATCTGCTGGGAACAGAGGACGTGGAAAAGGTTGAGGAGGATCTGGGTGGAATAAACCGAATCAAAATATCCAATCAGAAATTGTGAATTGACCAGTTATGCCTATTGCTTCGGCTCAAACTTATGTACTACTAGCTCATGAGGATCAGGATGCACCGGATGTCATTGCTGATATGGTTTCTCTCTTTGATTATGAAATATATGCATTAATTGATCCTGGATCTTCACATTCATATATCTATGTTGGAGAAGTGTTTGATAAGGAGATGTTTATAGATCAGTTAGAGTATGATATCCAGGTAACCAGTCCTCTGGGTAGTAGTGTGTTGGTTAATCAGGTGTATAGGAATTGTCTAATTATGATTCAAGGAAATGATTATGTAGCAGATCTGATCAGATTGTCTTTTTATGAATTTGATCTAATTCTAGGTATGAATTGGTTATCCAAGCATCAGGCAGTAATTGATTGTAAGGCTAAGATAATTATGCTTAGGAGACTTGATCGATCTGAAGTAATATTGCAAGGCGTATGCACTAGCTCCTTAGCTAATGTGGTATCTGCTATGCAAGCACGAAAGCTTCTCAGGAAGGGTTGTGAAGCATATCTAGCTTTTGTGGTTGATTTTAAGAAAGAGGGTGGTAAACTGCTTGACATTCCTATAATGAATGAATTTCCAAATTTATTTCCTGAGGAATCACCTAGACTCCCTCCTGAAAGGGAAGTGGAGTTATCTATTAAAGTCATATCTGGCACTGCTTCTGTATCCAGAGTACCGTACAGAATGGCTTCTACTGAATTGAAGGAGTTAAAGGTGTAGTTATAAGAGCTTCTGAATAAAGGGTTTATTCAACCCAGTGTATCGCCATGGGGAGCACCTGTCCTGTTTGTTAAGAAGAAGGATGGTACACTGCGCATGTGCATTGATTATAGATAATTAAATAGAGTTACAATGAAGAATAGGTATCCACTGCCAATGATTGATGATCTATTTGATCAGTTAAAAGATGCAGATTATTTTCAAAGATAGATCTGCGATCGGGGTATTATCTGCTTCGGGTAAAGGATGTAGATGTACCGAAGACTGCATTTAGGACCTATTATGGACATTATGAATTCCTAGTAATTCCATTTGAGTTAACTAATGCTCTAGCAACATTTATAGATCTAATGAATAGAGTGTTTAGGCCTTATTTGGACCACTTTATCGTTGTGTTTATTGATGATATTCTGGTCTATTCTAAGAATGAATAGGACCATACTGATCATCTTCGAATTATATTATAGACCCTATGGGAAAGACAATTGTATGCTAAGATGAGTAAGTGTGATTTCTGGCTTAAGGAGAAATCATTTTTGGGGCATGTTGTCTCTTTCGAAGGAATTAGAGTTGATCCTAGTAAGATAGAGGCAATTATTAATTGGAAGCCACTACGGAATGTGACAGAAATAAGAAGTTTTCTGGGTCTGGCTAGTTATTACCGACGATTTGTTAAAGGTTTTTCAGTGATAGCATCTCCTTTAACTAAACTGTTACAGAAGGTAGTGAAATACAAATAGTCTGATAGATGTCAGAGTAGCTTTGATCAGCTGAAAAGTGTGCTTACTGAAGCTCCTGTATTGGTGTAACCTATTTCTAGTAAGGAGCATGTTTTATTTAATGATGCATCTGGAACTGGTTTGGGTTGTGTTTTGATGCAGAAAGGAAAGGTAGTTGCTTATGCCTTTAGGCAACTAAAGACTTATGAACATAACTACCTTACACATGATCTGAAGCTTGCAGCGGTAGTGTTTGCCTTAAAATTTTGACGGCACTACTTGTATGGTGAAAGGTGTAAAATTTTCACAGATCATAAGAGTCTGAAGTATCTGCTTACCCAGAAAGAAATCAATTTGAGACAACGACATTGGTTGGAATTGTTTGAGGATTATGATTGTATTGTTGATTATTATCCAGGTAAGGCTAATGTTGTGGCAGATGCCTTAAGTCGAAAGACAATTTCAACATTATCAGCGAAGCGAGGTGAATGGGAACTTGAATTTGATGGAGCTTTAATAGCTCAGTTAAAAGCAAGGCCTGAGTTGAGGCAAGAAATTTGTGATGTTCAGAGAGCTGATGGTAAGTTACAGCAACTTATCTTGGCTACTTAGGAAGGTAAACCGTCTGATTTTTCTGTGCAAGGATACGGTGAATTATATTATAAGGATCGGTTGTGTGTGCCAGCTAATGATGAATTAAAGAAAAAGTTGTTGTTTGAGGCTCATAATACAGTATTTAATATGCTCCCTGGTGGAAACAAGATGTATCAGGATTTGAAGTAGTATTACTGGTGGTCATGTATGAAATGGGATGTTGTGGATTATGTAGCAAAATGTCTGACATGCCAGCAGGTTAAAGTTGAGCACCAGGTTCCATCTGGTTCGTTACATCCTATTTCTATTCCTCAGTGGAAATGGGATAACATTACCATGAACTTTGTCACTGGTCTTCCTCTCACACAAAGGAAGCATGATGTCGTATGGGTAATTATGGATAAGTTTACCAAATCTGCTTATTTTCTGCAAGTTCGTCTTGACTATTCTTTGGATAGACTTACAGATTTGTATGTGAATGAGAAAGTGAGACTGTATAAAGTACCATTATTGATTATTTCTAATCGTGATTCTCGATTTACTTCAAGATTCTAGAAAAGTTTACAGAAGGCTCTAGAAACTCAGGTTAAGTTTAGTACTACTTTCCATCCTTAGACAGATGGACAATCTGAACAAGTTATACAGATATTAGAAGATATGTTGCGGGGTTGTGTGTTGGAGTTTCCTAGGAGTTAGGATAATTATCTGACTTTGATAGAGTTTGTTTATAATAACAGTTATCAGACGAGCATTGGCATGGTTTCTTATGAGGCGTTGTATGGTAGGAAATGTAGAACCTCGGTATGTTGGATTAAGTTGAGTGAAAACAAGATGATCAGGCCAAAAATCATAAAAGATACTTAAAAAAAAGATTTAGATTATTCAACAAAGATTGAAAGCTACCAATGATAGGCAAAAGTTTTATGTTGATCTAAAAAGAAAGATATTGAGTATCAAGTGAGTGATAAAGTATTCTTGAAAGGGTACCATGGAAACACATACTTTGATTTAGAAAGAAGGGTAAGCTTAGTCCGCAATTCATTGGTCCTTATGAAATTCTGAAAAGAATTGGACTAGTAGCTTATCAGTTAACTCTGCTTGAAGAATTGGCTAGGCTACATGATGTGTTTCATGTTTCAATGCTAAGAAGATATTGGTCTGATGCTTCACACAAGATTCTTATGTAAGAAATTCAAATGCAACCAGATGGGTTTTATGAAGAAGAGCCAGTTTCAATATTAGCCAAAGAAGTTAAACAGCTCAGGAACAAGTCAGTGCCTTTGGTAAAAGTACTATGGCAATATCATGGACTTGAGGAAGCAACTTGGGAACCGGAAGAAACCATGAAAGCTCAGTATTCGCAACTATTTGGGTCAGGTAAATTTTGAGGACGAAATTTCTTAAGGAGGGAAGAATTTGTAACTCCCCATATTAGGGGTTAGAATATTGAGAAATTTCAATGCATATTATGCTTTGCATAATTGAGTTTTTTCTTGTTTATGCATAAGCATTTTTAGACTCATACAAATGAATTGTGCATGCATTCATGAAATTCCGGGTGTAATTGGTTTAAAATTTTGATTAAGATGAGAATTTTGGTTCATTTGTGATGGAAATTCATTTGGAAGTTATTAATAATATTTCAAAAAATTTTGGGAATTTTAAGGATTTTTTGGGAATTTTTGGATATTAGGAAAAAATTAGACCAATGGCTTAATGACATGTAGTACTTCTATGGCATGATAAATGGCACTCATGTAATGATCCAAGTGTCAATTTGGTAACAACACACGTGGTAACAACTTAAATGAATACGTGTGTTAGAGGAAAAATCACTGGAACCTTGTTGTTCTTCGAATTAAGTTAGTCTTCTTTGAAAATCACTGAATCTTTTTCGCCGAAACACCAGTTTCGATGCTTATGTCAGTAATGTACTTTGCAACATAAATAAGTTGGTCCTACTGATAGTTTGCTTCTCCCTCTAATCTACCCTTTTTAACCATCATTGAAACGCTAGTGATTTTCTGAAAAACAGGGTTAGTAAAGTTTAACTTTTTGAGTTCTATGAATGATTCTGACGATGTGTATTAGAAATAAGTACATGCATGAGTTGGATGATGTTTTATATGTTGAGAATGAGCACGTGTATGAGTTATGCGTGAAACAAATTAGGTGAAAGTGATAACATTGTGCAGATGTGGTAACACTGATTGCATGTACCTTAAAAAAAACTTAGTAAAGTGGAAAGGCTTCAGATGATTTAGGTAGTTTTTAGAATGGGTTAAATGAGAAATTTATGAAGTAATTAGTGCCAAAAACGGAACAAATATAGAAAAATAGAGTTATATGTGAATGAGAATTGGATTTTTGATATTGGATATGAACCCTGGATCTTTGTTTTGTTTTGTGTTGTTGAGCTAAAATGAGGATAGATTGGAGTGTCGATTGTGTTAAATGAAGTGAAGGCATAGAGGAAAATGAGAATGGAAAATACATAGTAGTGAGAGAAAGCTTGTGTAAGGAATCGGTTTTTAGCATCTGATTATAAACTTGGTTTTGTGTGGTGTTGAGAATGAGTTCATATGATATAGAAGTGAAATAAAATGGTAAAGGTAAGTATACAAGTTAGTGATGAAGGATTAAGGAGAAGAAAGGAAGAACATGATTAAAATGCAGTAAAGTTCACCGCGACCAACTCTCTCGGTTCTTCGCGACCAACTTGAAGGATTTCATTTATGTAAAAGTTCACCGCGACCAACTCTTGGGTTTGTCATGGCAAACTTTTAAGAATTTGTAAGGAATTTTCCTCTCTGGAAAGTTCGTCACAGCCAACTTTTGGCTCGCCGTGGCGAAGTTTCCTACATAACTTAAATATGCTTCAGTATTTTAGGCATAATTTTCTCTGTAATTATCCGAATGGAGTAATTTTTAATTTAAATTAAACTAAAGACATAGGGATACAAATTGTATGAAGAAATTAAACTCTAATTCTACATTTTGGAATATAAGAATGTTATTGGAATTTTAGATAAGAATTCTACTGAAGCTTAAGAACAATCTAAAATATTTTATGTATAACTTTCAGTATACTAAACCAAATTAGATGAACTTGGTATCATTGGAAACTTAAGACTTGGTAGAAAAACATTTTTGAAGGAAGTGCTATGAAATTACATCACCTTCCTGATAAGAATAATTAAGCAAAGTGGACCTGAAAGTTGGTTATGAAATAACTCTGGATTGAGGAATTTAGTATGGTTTCACATGATTTTTATTTGTAACAAGATTAAGGATAAGAAACCTGAAAATTTTCATGAACATGCATCATACATATTCAGTATACATGAATGTGCATAATTGAATTCATAATTGTGCACAATAGTGATATATGTTTTTATTAAATGTTTTAGAGGAACTTTTAGAGCGACCGATTCCAGATATTGCCGGGATTTTGAGGCAATAAGCAAATAGGAAGCTTTTGTAAGTAATTTAGATGGTCAATTTTGTAAGTAAACTTTGATAGTTTTGCTTTAACTGTTTTGTTTGCTATTGATTTGGAACATTGAATGATCTGCAAAGCTATAAGAATGTGATATGCTTGAATGCAAGGTATGAAAACATTGATTGATATGTGAATTGAATTTCAGACATTTTTGTTTTTGAATCTGTTAAGTCCTAATTATGGGTAAATAGGCATGCCTAGAAGGGTCTGCAGCTACTTCTATGATACTTCAGTGTCTTTTGTTATTGACACTTCAGTGTCTTCTATTATTGACACTTTGGTGTTGAGACTTCAGTCTCTTCTGTGACACTTTGGTGTTAAGATTTTGATCTCTTCTGTATAAGTCCCATTACCCGCTTTTGTAAATGGATTTAGTAGTCATCCGATTTTGTACTCTGATATTTGTCTGGTTCTGACATTATTTAAATTATGTTCTATTTCTGAAGGGTTTATCGTTAGATTGCCTATTGCCCGGGTATTCACAATACACAGCAGAATGGACCATACTACAAATTAAGAAGTATAACCGAAAATTACAACACATACTAAATTACCTCTTGATGCAGATTGGTATTTGTTTTTCATATTTATAGATACTGTAGTGCACGAACTTCCTCTACCGGTATCCACACGAGGATGAACGATCCAGGCAGCGTCTAATGTGTGCTAACACGTTCTAAAACATTTTTTGAACGCCGCACAAGTTTTCTCTCAGAAGAAGAACGAATAATTAGGTCTAGGTGGCTAGGGTTTTCGTCTCTCATCTAATGAGACATAAGTTTCTCTATTTATAGAGAAACCCTAATCCCTATTCCTATTAGG
>JANSVA010000006.1:39888321-39915930 GCA_025504915.1 Erythroxylum reticulatum
ATAAAAAATATTAAATTTGATTAAATATTAGGGACCCAGTATAGCATTGGTCCTAAATAGCTGTTTCCTGATTCAATTCTATCCATACATCCGAAAACAACCTTAGTATTTGTGTCGTCGGACTTAGTTATTGGTAATAAACCGACACTCTTCAAGTGTATTAAATATTTTCGAGTGACAAAGGCCGAGTTTATTTCTTTTTTATCACTTACAACTTTAATTAATAATATTTTGAAATATCAACAAATTGATTTTAATTCTAAACGACTATAATGATTATTTAAATTGAATATACAATTGATGTAACAATCAAAATTTTAATTCTAGACTATACACGTAATTCTGAGCTATTATCTGCATTTACAATTTTAAAAATATTTTGAAATGTTAAACACTAAGTTTTTATAAATGGAATATATAATTAATGAATTATTAGATATACTTAAAATTTTAATTAATAGTATGTTTAAATATTAAAGACTTGATTTTTTTAAAGTAAGTGAGTTTAATAATTTCTTAAATTGAATATGCATGAAATTTTGTTAAATATGTGGAAAAATTATGAATTTATATATATATAATTTTAATGTAAGATGTTTTAATGTATTATAAACTTGATTTTTTATATATGAGAAAATTCAATAATTATTTAATTAAATATATAATTAATAAGTTATTATACACTCAAAAGTTTATTTAGTGTGTATTGGAAAAATAATAATTGTAAATTCTATTTTAAAATCATTTTTGACTCATTTTCAACGCTAAACAAAAAATCTGAGAAATGAGAAGTCAATATGGGACAAATAGAGCATTGAAAATGAGTCAAAATGGTATCATAAGATATCATAATATCTTATAATATTTAAATAATTAAACATAATAAAAAATATTTATTTAAAGAAAATTCATTATTTTAAAATAATTTCTTGTTTATTACGTGTTTTTATTTTCTATAAATTTATCAGTAAAGTCTTTCTTCCAATTATTATTGAATAAATTATTAGTATGTAATTAATTTAATTAATAAATATGTCTCAGTATCGTTCTCATAATATTATATATATAATTTAAATTAAAAAAATTTATTTAAATTAAGTGAAGAACTATTTTATTTATAAAATTTAAATTACATTTTATTTAAAAAGTTTAAATTTAGTGATTTTGAATCATAAGTAAAAAGCGAAGAAAAGAATAGAATAAGAAAATTCAAGCAAGTTGGCTACATAAAACCGTGTAGCAGGAGGCTTCAACTGCCTTACATCACACCCAGGCGCTCACGAACAACGATAAATGGGCTCAGAAGATATTGACCGTGGGGCGTAGACTCTTTGAACAGCCCTTTGTCACCTAAAATTTCTGCTGCAAATGTTTGTCTGACAAATTTTGAGTCTACTTTCCCTTCTGTAGCCTTCCAGAGTAGATAAAGCAATCATTTTTTGATTCTCTATGTTCACGTTCTTCTGCTTGTTAAGGTGATTCCCTTTCTTCACGTCTCATCTGAGATGGGCTTAGAGTTTTTTGAGGTAGTAAGTTGTTTTAGTTCAAGGATATTGTCTTTGAACTTCCCATGTTCTTTTTAAGTTGGCTTACTGTTTTATTCTCTTGTAGCGAGGAGCTAATAATTGGGTCTTCATGTTCTCTATTGGCTTTTTTTGTTATTTGTCTTTTGGTTTCTTTTCTGTTTGCTTTTTCCTTTCCGGTTTGTGTGTTTCTAATCGAAAAACTATGTTTAATTGTTCGCTTATTTGTGCTTTTTCTAAGATTTTCTGTTGCATTCAGATAAAATTTTGGAGTTTGGCGATCAGTGTCAGCTGATACTAACTAGGAAGCTAAATTTCTTGGCTGAAATTATTGCGAACAGAAAAATGTCTGTCCTTGGTTTTGATTCTCAAAATTCGGATCTTTCTGGGTTCTAGGGTGGTGGATAGTGCTCCTGAAAGTTGGAATATTTTGGGTTCTTACTGCTGATTGGATTTCAGATTGTGGGTTTAATCGGAATTTTGGTTACTGGGTGTCTGTTGGTGTTGATAACTTTTACTGTTTTGATGGTCATGGATCAATCTGTAAGAAGATTATATGGTTATGTAAGTAAACTGAAATTGCAGAGTGAAACCAATGCTAATGTTTTGGATCAGAATCTAACTAACGGGTTTAGATTGGGAGAAGTTTTGTTGGACCAAACTTGTACCGAAATTCCTCCAACGCCTCCGGATTCAACTGCTGACAATGTAGTCGTGTCTGTTAGCACGAGTCAAGCGGGAGAATTAAATGATGATTTTGATGTTAGTGATGTAGTTCTGAAGTATATCCGTGAGATGCTCTTGGAAGAAGATATGGAAGAGAAGACATGTATGTTTCAAGAGTCTTCTGCAGCACTTCAAGCTGCTGAGAAGACTTTGTATGAGCTTATCGGCCAAAAATATCCTCCTGCATCAAATTGTGAGCCTGTATCTCAGTTTGAGGAAAACCATGTAAGCCCAGAAGAAATTTATGATGTATATTTGAGCAATGACACTAGTACTAGTAGTTCCACTACCACCAGTAGTGGCTCGGTTGATCCTGCATCAAGTCATGATTCAGCTGACAATAGATTCTCGAGGCATAATTCTCAGTCTGCTTCCAAATCATCCTATGGCTCAGTAAACAGCCCGGGTACTGTTACTGATGGGTTTACTGATTCTGCGGTTAGTACTCTTAGGATTTCAAAGATCTTCACTGATAGTGATTCTGTTATGCAATTTAAGAAAGGGTTTGAGGAGGCAAGTAAGTTCATTCCACGTGGTGGTCTCCTTGATATGGAGAAAGATGAACTGTTTCATAAAGACCTGAAAGAAGAGGTTAAAGATGTGGGAGTGGAGGAGTACAAAGGTGAGACTTGGCATTCTGCTGAAGTCTTGAGAGGAAAAAAGAATCCTCATCCTGTTGATTTAAATTCAGAAGGAGGCAGGAGTAACAAACAGTCCGCCATTTATACTGAATCACCATTGAGTTCTGAAGATTTTGACAGATTATTGCTTGGTTGCAAAAATGAAGCTGCTCTTCGAGAAGCTTTGCAGAGTAGTAAAAATAGAGATACAAGGCAGAATGGACAAGCAAAAGGTTCAAATGGTGGAAGACCTCGGGGTAAGAAGCAGGGGGGCAAAAGGAATGTGGTAGATTTGAGAACGCTTTTGACCCTTTGTGCCCAAGCTGTTGCAGCAGATGATCGTCGGAATGCAAACAATCTATTAAAGCAAATCAGACAGAACTCTTCTTCCACAGGTGATGGAATGCAAAGACTGGCACACATTTTCGCTGATGGCCTTGAGGCACGGTTGGCTGGCTCAGGAACCCAAATCTATGAAGCACTTATTACTCAGCAAAGTTCAGCTGCTGTTATTTTGAAAGCTTACCATTTGTATCTTGTTGCATGCCCTTTTCGGAAGCTGTCAAATTTCTTTTCAAATAAATCCATTATGAATCTTGCTGAAAAAGCAACAAGTATTCATATTGTTGATTTTGGTATTTATTATGGCTTTCAATGGCCTTGCCTCATTCATCGTCTCTCATCTAGAGCTGGTGGACCTCCAAAACTTCGAATTACTGGAATCGATTTCCCACGACCAGGTTTCCGACCAGCAGAAAGAGTTGAGGAGACAGGAAACCGCTTAGCAAACTATGCAAAGACTTACAATGTACCATTTGAGTTTAATGCCATAGCACAGAAGTGGAACTCCATTCAAATTGAGGATCTCAAAATTGATAGAGATGAGGTGCTTGTGGTAAACTCTTTGTATAGATTGAGAAATGTACTAGACGAGACCGTTGTGGTGGAAAGTCCAAGAAATGTTGTCCTCGATCTAATCAGGAAGATGAATCCAGATGTATTTATACTTGGGGTTGTGAATGGCGCCTACAGTGCTCCGTTCTTTCTCACACGTTTCCGGGAAGCTCTATTCCACTACTCTACTTTGTTTGATATGCTGGAAACTAATGTACCTCGTGAGATTTCAGAGAGGATGTTGATCGAGAGAGAAATCTTTGGCCGCGAGGCAATGAATGTTATTGCTTGTGAAGGTGTCGAAAGAATTGAAAGACCTGAGACATACAAGCAGTGGCATGCTCGGGTTCTAAGGTCTGGGTTTAGGCAACTTCCTTTGAACCAGGAAATCTTAAATACAGCAAAGGAGAAGGTGAATGCACTATACCATGAGGATTTTGTCATTGATGAAGATAGTCAGTGGTTGCTTCAAGGTTGGAAGGGTCGTATTGTAAATGCAGTCTCTACCTGGCAACCTGATAGTTAAATATACCCTTTCACGTTCACGGCAAGATGATAGGATTCGCCTCACTTCTTGTTTTCAAGCCCTTATGCTAGAGCTGAAGTGTAATGAAATTCTCAAATCAAGGTTATGACATTTTTCTGCTTTCAATCTGTATATTTCAATTTGATAAGAAAGTTGAGATTGTAATTTTCTGTTCCTCTAAAGCAGAAAATGTCTGCAGGAAAGTCCTCACTGCTGCTCAGTGTAACTCTATTTAGGCCAGGTCTATCATCCGGGTGCAACAGATGTTCGACGATTTCTCAACCCTCTCTCTGCACCCAATATTTGATCGGAAGTCAGAGCGTTATATGTCAAAGAGGTGGGCAACAATTAGAAGATGAAAAGATCAGAGAAAAAACTCTTCTGTGATAGTTTAGAATCAACAGTTGAGAGATAACTGCATACGTATTAGACTTGTCTTTGTAATTTAGAATTTGTAACCATTTGCAGGAAAACTTTATTATGTTAAAATGGTAATGTAGAAAAAATTTGTTGCACCATGCCTGGGACTTGTTTACTTTGTACGAAATGGTCATATTGCTTCTGGGGTTTTGAGTTACATGTGCAAGTTATCACTGTTCTTGCAAGGATTTCGAAGCCTCATAATTTTATTAGTATGCTGCTCGGTAAAACATTCCAGGTTCAGCTTTAAATCAACCGAATCAGCGCGGTTTGATCAAGTGCGGTTTTGGCACAAAAAATATAAGTCTGATCAACTATAAAAAATCTGTCAAAGTTGATACAAAACTAAAGAATTAAATTATGTTTAACCAAGTTCTTAGCTTAGATTTTAACATGTTCATGGCAGAAAATTAGTAGAAAAAGACTTTGGGAGGAGTTGATCATCGAGCTCCTTTATGTGTTTGATCAGTTGATATTTTATTTTATGTTTGGAGCAAGAACATGTCGGTTCATTTAATGTTATCATGTCTTATCCTGAAGTTTACTACCAACTTTCCAGTGCCTTTTCAATGGCTTTATCTGGTATTTAGTTACTGTCACGAGAGTCAAACACAACTTTGATTGCTCCAAAGTTTCGTGGGTTAGTTGTGACCTTTCTAATTTAACTTTACGACATTTAATTACAAACGTGGGATCAAACTAGGTTTTGACTTTGCTAACGTTGAAAGGTACAAATTTGGAAGGGAACAAGCAAAACCATGCTTGTTCTGGTGCCATGTTTAGGTCATACAACAACCTGGATAATGCTAGAAGATTACAATTGCGTGTGAAGATAAGGTTGGAATCTTTTGTTTCCGATTGAGTCCCAGTTTAAAAAGTGACTTGTTTAATTTAAAAGATTAAAGAGTGGTTTGAATTAGATTTATAAAATTAGATTATTTCGTTTAACTTGGACCTTCTTACTTCCGATTTAACTTTATAAGACCAAAGAATAAAATTTAATCGAACTTGTAATTGTTGTGACCGTGTCATTAACCAAATTCATGGAAGCATGTTCTTGAGAAAATTAAGAAGATCCGCTGCTCTAAGGGTGCTTTGCTTTTGATGTCATGCATTACGAATGCATATTAGGTACTCCTTTAACAAAATCTCTAAGCCATGTTCTTAAAGTAAATCATTTAACAAATCAAGACATGAAATTTGGCAGCAATTGGTTATTACGAAAAAATGAAAATAAAAATGAGATTGAATATAGTGAAAAATAAGAATGGATATTATCATTATAATTATGACGATCGTTTAAGAAAAAAAATGATTACTATTACTATTGATAGTGGTATTAATTAATTAATTACAATATTTTGTAAAAACTAATCAATAATAATGGTATAAAATATTGAAATTAATTAATTACAGTATTTTAATTAATGAATGAATTATATTTTAATTAATTATAATATAATATAATATAATTTATTTTAATTAATTAAATTGTAATAAATTAATTAGTATTAAAAATATGTTTTAAAAAGAGTCACTACTAAAGAATGAGCTTTATTCCTCTACTAAATAGAGGGTATAGAGGATTCCCTAAAAGTGGGATATCAAACTATTACCTTTATAATGATAATCAACAACCAACCACTTACTTTTCATTCCTTACCCATCAACCCTTTCCCAAACCCATCAACCAAGTATCCCCTAAGTGCTCGATTACCTAGTTGTCATTATCAGTTCCTTATTTTTCACTTAATTTTCCCCCTTTCATCAAAATTAACAAGGACACCATAGAAAAAATTAATTAACCAAAATTAAAACAAATAACCATGTAGAAATTCAATTAAAAATTAGAAATTAATTGAATGCAACTAAATAGAAATTGATTTAGATGAATATATTTAAATTGAATTTGAAGGATACAATTTAAAAATAATAACAAAATAGAATAAATGGATGGATTTGCACATAAATGAGAATGAAAAAAAATTGAATATTGATATTTTCATTTTAAAAAACAAGGTTCGTAGTTTGAATGAACACCAAGAAAAAACCCTAACGACCAAATTCCCAAAGTAATAGAACCATTAATAAGCCGTATTAAGTGTATTATGCATCTTATAATTTAATACTTTTTACTTCAATTTTTATATTTTGAAAATTTGTTATTTATTTTTATAATATTATTTAATTATCACATAAATTTTAGATCATATTCATTTAATTTTTCGCCATTGATAATTTCAAATTGATGTCTTATAACATCATTAGAATTTGCAATTTTCTCAAATAAAAATAAAGGAAAAGGTAACAAAATGAGGAGAGAACATATATAATTGTATAATAATTAAAGAATATCATAAAAACATAAATGATGATTTTCAAGATATCAAATTTAAAATAAAAATATTAAATTACGGGAGATCCAATACATTTAATCCTAATTCATACAATTAAAATAAATGATAACTAATACAAGCCTGTTCCTTCTAATTTTGAAACATGTCATCATTAGATTATTTACTCACAAGTTTGCATACGGGACAGAATAGACTGACGTGACTTCAATTGGATAAACAAGAGTTTAATTAACAGAAAGGAGACACGTGGGACAATGTCCAATTACAAGAAGTGAAAGGCCCCGTAGAAAGTAGAAACTAGAGATATCTTAGATCAGTGTGCCAGCTCATAGATTAGACTGTTTTAATTCCATGGACGTCGCTTAGAACACTGTTTTCGGAGAATATGCTACTGTTTCGGCTTTTGGATTATATTTTAACTATGACAGGACTCAGGATCCATGGATGGAATCAAGTCAGTTAGCAGTGTTCCCACTCTCCGACCGTCCTGGCCGGCGGACTATCGGTCGGCCCTAGAGACCCGTGCAAAAACCAGTTAGGGCAACCTTAAAATTAGGGTTGAGCAATAAAGTCGGCTGAATTCAACTTAATTTAGTAAATTTATATTTTCCTTTAATTTTATGTTTATGATATGATCAAATCAATTTTAACATCACATCTTTTGAATTAAAATTTATAAAATTAATCAAAATTTAAAATATGTTCAATTTTTAAGTGATTTTCTT
Organism: Erythroxylum reticulatum; assembly: GCA_025504915.1. Lineage (NCBI taxonomy): Eukaryota > Viridiplantae > Streptophyta > Magnoliopsida > Malpighiales > Erythroxylaceae > Erythroxylum > Erythroxylum reticulatum. The sequence goes on from JANSVA010000006.1 coordinate 39,896,113, forward strand.
AAATTAAAAAACACAAAATCATTTGTAAATTTCATTAAAAATATTTATGAGTTTCGAATAATTTATTAATTAAATTCGAACAAATAATTTTGTTAGATAATAAATTATAATATAAAATAAGTACGGACTTTCCAATATGAAATTATTATTTCATATAAAATTGTGACGTTGATATTCCATTGTACACGTACTTCTAATTCTAAAGTTGTTTGCGACAAGATGAGTATCCATCAGGGTTCCGGACAGGTACATGTAAGAAACAGAGTCTAGTCAGCAAGGTCAAAGCGAAAACAAGGGTGCGCACTTCACTCCCAAGCGTACATTAGAATGCCACGCCAGTGGCCTTCATTAAGAATCGGATAAGAGCGTTTCTCTCAGAAGACGATAACAAAACTATTTTCTAATCAAACACTTTCCTGAAATCCACCGGTCAGGACCAACAAAAGAAGAAAAAAGCGATTTCTTCGCTTGACCCATCATATCAGCCACGTGTACTAGTCCTTCCTATCTACGGTATGAAGTCTCTCATCACTGAAGGATACTCTGAGGTGCGTTGCTGAGGATAAAGGAAGAAGGTTTTAATATATAAACACAGTGCATGTAACAGTCAGCTCTGAAACTTACGGACAAAGACACAGAGCGAGTGTGTGGTTTTGGCTATGGCGACTCAGCAACTGGTGAGAGAAGCGAGTGACTTGGCGCAGGATAGCCCGAGGAGTCCAGAGGCGAGGTTGGGTATGAAAGTTGAGGATCTATGGGACGTCATGGAACCGCAGTTGACCCCTAGTGAAAAGTTCAATGCTTGCTTTGAGAGCATTCCTGTTTCATCTTTCCCTTATTCTGATTCTCAAGGTCTACTCTTTTTCCTCATTATTTCTTTCTAATTTTGCCTTTTTTGGTTCTGTGTTATCACAATCAACGCTGGTAAGTTGTTGGGGGTGTTGTTCTTGGTCGAGGTTGCGATGTGATCGACGTGGGAAAGGATGTTGGAAACTAAAATTATGTCTTTTTTGATGAATTGAGATGCTTCGAGTTGTTTTTGTTTAGTTTCAGTGGAAAAAAACTAAGACTTCGTTCGTTTCTATTCAATTTGCCTGTTTGTGTGTAGTGATCGAGATAAAATCGGATACAAGTTTAGCGGACGCGGTGAAAATACTTGCCGAGAATAAAATTCTCAGTGCACCGGTGGTGGATGTTGACGCTCCTGAGGATGCCACGTGGATGGACCGATACCTTGGAATTGTGGAGTTTGCTGGGATCGTTGTCTGGATTTTGCATCAGGTCAGCTTTCCAGAACGAACATGATTTGCTTGTTTTGTATGCTTTTTGGGTTTGTGTAGTACCAAGACAATGTTGTACGATCTCTGCTTCCTTCCGGTATTTGGTTATGTCAATGACGAAGGAAAACAAGAATGCTTATATCAGTTAGTCTTGTAAATTTGATTTGTGGATCCATGGCGTAGACAATGGTTTTTTTTCTTTTGTTTCCAGAATATGAAAATAAACCAAATTTCCCGAATTTTTCTTGTCTAATTATGATGTGTCAAAACTTGTATGCACATTCGTAATGGAGACTAGGAAACCAAATTCTCAGAATTTATTTCTTTTAGTGATAGTTCATACCTTTTGCGCTATTTAGCCTGCCTGATGAATTTAAATGATGTATTTGTGATTTTTTACAGTCGGAACCTCCATCTCCTAGAAGCCCGAATTCTCCTAGTGCAGTTCAACTGGCTACTAATGGAATGTCTAGGGCAATAGGACCTGAGGTATTGAGTCCTGATGATGCTACTGTAACTTCTGGAAGCTTTTTTGAGGTTCTAACAGCTTCTGAATTCTACAAGAGCACAAAGGTTATACTGCATTCCTTGATCTTGATACAGAGCTTTGTGGATCCCAAGTCATTTAGTTTTCTTTTTCTTAAGGTGTGATCACTCTCGCACTGTTTGCTTTACAATACAGGTGCGTGACATCTCCGGATCATTCCGCTGGGCACCATTTCTGGCATTACAGAAATCAAACTCCTTCTTGACAATGATGTTATTACTTTCTAAGTACAAAATGAAGAGTATTCCTATTGTTGATCTTGGGGAGGGGAAGATTGATAACATCGTCACGCAATCAGCTGTTATTCACATGCTAGCTGAATGTGTGGGGCTTCAGTGGTTTGAAAGCTGGGGAACTAAGACACTCTCTGAAGTTGGTCTTCCCCTCACTTCTCCCAATCAAATGATTAAGGTAGGCGTGGATACTATTCATTATTTGAACTAAAATAGAACTGTTCTGACCACAAAGACAAATTGAATTAAAGTAATATATTTGAATGGTTAATGTTAGTTCCGAGCATGTTCTGTTCACATACATGACTTATCAAGTCTCTTGTTTCATAGTTTTGGAGCAAATGACTCACTATTTACAAGGTTCTATTAGTAACTTGTAAGCAATTTTAGGTGCACGAAGATGAGCCAGTTCTCCAGGCATTTAAGCTGATGAGGAAAAAGAAGATTGGAGGATTACCTGTTGTTAAGAAGGAAACCGGAAAGACAGTGGGCAACATAAGTTTAATAGATGTTCAGTTTCTTTTGACTGCACCTGAGATCTACCGTGAATATAGGTATGCAGTTTCTGTGGAACATTTTGCTTCATTTTGCACTCAACTCTGTAATGTTCCATGCTTCATGTTGAAGGTATTTGAGGACTGTGCATAGCATATTAAACATAACGATTAATATCAAAAATTGATAACATGGCTGGTATTTGGGAGCTGCCTCCAATTGCTTACCTGTTCTTGGAAAGTTCATTAGCGATGGAACTTGTATATCTCAGATGGATTCATTGGCAGCACTGGAACTAGGCGTGTTTTGCACGAGGAACCATCTTGATTGTCCACCTATTCTGTAATTTGTGTGTTACTATGTTTTTATCAATTTTGGCTCATATTTGAATTCTGATTACACTTTTGGCTACTGAATTTTTAAGGGGGGCCAAGTCTTAAAAAAACTCAGGTTGACATTGGTTTTCTTACCAAAGCTCGTCAATTAAACTAAAGAAATTACTTAATGTAGTCTATCTGCACTTCAGTTGCTTGATGTATTTGGATTTGGCACCAACATATAAATTTACTGTAGTTCTGTCTGAATGAAATGCATCACTTGTACCAACCTTTTCCTTTCCAAGCACTCAGTTTTCAGCATTTTGTCAGGTCTATCACAGCCAAGAACTTTTTGACAGCAGTTAGAAGCTACTTGAAGAAACATGAGGAAACCTCGCCTATTGTTAATGGAATGGTCACGTGTACGAGACGTGATACTATGAAAGAGTTGATTTTGAAGCTGGACTCCAAAAGAATTCATCGGGTATATGTTGTAGACAATGCTGGAAACCTGGAAGGGGTGGTCACTCTAAGGGATATCATCTCAAGGTTAGTACATGAGCCTCGTGGTTACTTTGGTGATTTCTTTGATGGGTTTCTGCCCCTGCCCTCCAATAGCAGAGTTTAAGAGGTGTCAACAACAGTATCTTAAGAGGTGTCAACAACAGTATCTGGTCATCGCTTATGAACTAATGATTTCCTGGTTTTGGCAAATAATCCAGATGTTGTCCGGCACTCGGTAGATAGACTTGATTGTAACATAGGTGAGCCGCCTTTGTAATTAGTTTACCTTTTCTCTCTGTCCTTTTGGTTCACCTTTAATCTTCATGTACCGAGCATGTGCTGAAGTCAAAAAATAAGGAGTTGTACTCAACCATGCTTTGTTAAGCGTATACCGAGTAGGATTCGCTCTGTTTTCTGCGCGGAATAAATGGTTTTGTTTCTTCCTCTTCTGCGATTGGTTGTGCCATTAGCATTATTTTTCTGTACTTTTACAACTGGATGCTTGAGACTACTGTCTCTGTTACATGGACGTTGAGGTTATTGCAAACTATTCTTGGTGGCTGGGAATGACAACTAATTCTTGAGATTTAAGCAAATATAATTTTATTTTAATTATAAATGAATTGTATATAACAATGAACAAGGGTTATATCTTTTTTGTTAAATTAAAATAGAAATTGAAATAGGTTAAAAATAAAAATAGAAGAAAATTCAGAATTCAGTTTGTAGCAAACATTTAGTCCAATGTATAATTTTAGTTTGAATTTGTTAAGATGTATGATATATATCTTATTATTTGGTTTTGACATTTTTCACTAATTGGACTTCTAGGATAATGTTGATTAGTTCAAAATTTACATCCAAATTGATTGAATTTAAATTGGGCACAACTAGCTTGTTGGATTTTTGGATAATGACTCAATTGTAATAGAATTATATTTTTAAGTGGGATATGTGAAGAAGATCACAATTTTTGTAATTTTATAAATTGGACTTATCATATATTTTTATTAATTGGAAAATCATAGCTAATTAATAACCCTTGTTTAACTTGGATTCAAAAATCATATAGATAATCTTCTAGTTGAAAAGAAAAATCTTAGATTGAAGTCTATATTGAGAAAGGGTGTGATACATCACGTGTGTGTGAAGTTTGTGTGTACTGTTGGAAGTTTTGGTGTGACTATACATTGATCGAATTTTTGTGAACATTTGAAGGTGTGTGATTGACTTTTTGTTCGTTTGAAAAGGTTAATGTTATAATTTTATGTTGTTGAAAAATCCATCCTTCCGTTGTGTTTTTATTGAGTCTTTAGAGTTACTCACAGCTGGGCAATTCTAGTGCATTGTGTGTGTATTTTCTGGGCAAGAGATTCATGACTTTGTAGTTATTTTATGGGGTGTTGCTTAAGCTGGGCGTTCAGCTTTATAGATTGACTCTTGAGTGGACTGCTTTGTATGTTGTGTACAAATACTGTTGTGGATTGTGGGTTATATGTGCAGCCGTGAGTTGATTATGAGTTTTGCGTGAATCAACCCATTGTTGTTCCGACGACTTTCAGATTTATTTCAATAGAGCTAAACCTTTCAGAATGTTGTTCTTCTCTTTTATCTCAAATGTATTATTGTTTTGTTCTTAATTGATTGATCACTTGAGTTGTTTGTTTAATTGTCTTCTATTAAAAGTTGTTTAGAAAAATCATCTGTTGAGGTTAGAACGAGACGAACATACTATTGGGTGTGAAATTCTTTCACAGGAAGTGAGGTTGAGAGATAGTGTCAAGAGTTGAGTGGTGTCGGCTCAGTAAAGACTTGGATAAATCTATTATATTTCGGTGAAAGTATTAAGCTAGGTGAGGGCCTCGGAGACGTAGGCAGGGTGTGCCGAATTGCGTCATCAAATTTTGGTGTTGATCTGTTTAATTTCGTATTTATTTCTCTATTTTTGTTTGGTGCGGAAAAATTAACAATTGCTGATACAGTTGCTTTATATCTAGTAGCCGACAGATACAATTACAAGTAACTACGGCAAAACCTTACCAGTAATTGCGGTCAAATAGAAAATATGGGAAACTACTACACCCTTCGAGTTTTTCAATTGGTATCAGAGCGAGGTCATCGATTCAAAACTTGGTAGCAAGTTGGTGCAGATTCTAATTTCACGAACATGGCTACAAGAGAGCGTGCATCGATCACTAGACCACCATTGTTGGATGGATCTAACTATCCTGTATGGAAATCACGGATGAAAGTCTTCATTGAAGCTCAGGGAATGAAAGCTTGGCATTCGGTAGTACATGGATGGACGTATCCGATAATTACTGATGATAAAAGAGAGGTAGTTCAAAAAGATTCATTTAAATGAACAAGAGTCGAAGAAAAAAGTGCACTTAGAAACTCATAAGCAATGCATTCCATTTTTAGTGTTCTTGATGAAGGACATTTCTCTATGATATTAGCCTGTGAATCGGCTAAAGAAGCTTGGGATGCTTTGCAGACTATTCATGAAGGATCCAAATCTGTGATAGTGTCATGTTAGGTTATTTATGTTGCACTGCCTTATACTGTAAAGACTGATAAAGAAAAATTGTATCTTGCAGGTATTGAAGATTGTAGAAAATTAAAGAACACAAGGATTTTACTTAGTTTGATAGCTTTAATGCTATCTACATCCAAGGATCTCACTATAGTGGTTCCACTAGTATCAAGAAGAAGAGAAAGTTTACAGAGATGGAGTGTTTTTCTAAACCACTTGCAAAGAGTCTATAAAGTCTCCTAATACCCACAGATAAGTTCCCTAGCACACTTTGAAACTTTTTCACTCTAATTCTTACACTCTCTGAATTTTTGATTACAATGTAATGAGAAAAGTATTGTGTATCTGAAGCCTTGAAGTATGTCTTATTTATAGGAGTCTGAAGCAGTTGATCACGGTGGAGTCTTTATATTCAGGATGACATGTGCCCCTCGCATGTTTCATTAATGCATAAGACTCTATGTATTACTTAGCTTCTGATATGTTGATACGACAGTGTTTTGATCTTGTTGCTTCTGACTTGGTCTTCTCACTTATGTCTCACGAGTATGTATATTCTTTAAGCTTAGTCTTTTGTTTCTTACTAATGAGAACATTCGAGAGTTTATCTCTCTTTTCCTCTTCGACAGCTTCACACACTTCTTCTTCTCATCTTCAATTCTTCATGTGTGTTTGTTGTTTGTTGCATCTGAGTGTAGACTGATGTAGAAAATGTGATTATCGTTACATTTATTCCCTCATTCTCTGTTAATCTTCACTCAGTTTATAGGTCTGTCAATGGTTTAGGAATGTGAAAAAAACCCTAGTTTCAACAAACATGCGAGATCGGATGAAATAGCCTTCGATTTCATAAGGCTTCACTTATCTGTAAGTAATCCCTACAGAAAATGACTTTCTTTTGAGTCACTATCTTTGTCCCGAAGTATGATGGATTTTATTCCCCTGTGATTTTCTCCTAGTTTAAGAAGCCTTATATGATTTTGTCTCTCACGAAGTGGAGTCGGACATCTATATTCTTGGATTTTTCGAGCAATACAGGATCTTTGCTAAGGTAGTGTGCATTATGACTATTCGTGTAGATTACTGGCTTCATAATATTGATGTTGATTTTTGTTAATATTCCTGATAACCATATTAGCTCCTTTACACCTTCAGTTATTGCATAATATTCTGCCTATGTGGTTGATAGAGATACAACTGACCGCTATTGTGCTTTTTAACTAATTGTATTTCCTGATATGAAGTACTATGCAGAAATTGACTTTCTTGAATCTTTGTCTGCATCATAATCTGCATCCACAAAACCACATAATGACAAATAATTGTATTTAATCAGTTCATCCTTTGAAAAGAATAATCCGTAGTTGATAGTTCCAGCTAAGTATCTAAGAACTACTTTTAGCCCTGTCCAGTATTCTCAACCTGAATCAACCATGAATTTACTTAGTATATTGATAGCATAGGCTAGGTCAGGTCTTGTACATAGCATAATGTACATAATACTTCCAACACCATCATCGTAGGGGTAATGAGCCATTGCTTTTTGTTCATCCTCAGTCTTAGGACTCTTGCTAGACACCATCTGTAGGTGAGATCCTAAAGGAATAGAACTAGGTTTAGCTTGTTCCATGTTGAATTAGGCCAGAACCTTTTTGATATAGTTTCTTTGAACAAGCCAAAGTTTTCCTTTCTTCCTCTTTTTGATAATGTGCAATCCTAGAAGCTTTTGTGCTTCTTCCAAGTCTTTCATCTTGAAGTGATTACATAGTTCAGATTTTATCTCTTCAATTCTGCTTTAATCTTTCCCTGTTATGATTAGATCATCCATATAGACTAACATAAAGACTACTTTAGTCTTTCCTAGATCCTTAAAATATAGGTAGTAATCATATGAGCTTCTAATGAAGTTCATACTAGCAGCAACCTTATAGAACTTCTTGTTCCATCGCCTAGGTGCTTGTTTAAGCCTATATAGGGATTTCTAAAGTAGCCAGACATGATCTAGCTTGTTCTTGTCCTCAAATCTGACTGGTTACTTTATGTATATTGTTTCCTCCAGCTTTCCATATAGGAAAGCTATTTTGACATCCATTTGATGGATTTCTCAGTCATATATTGTAGCTAGTACTAGAATAAGTCTAATGGTTTTGAACTTGACTACTGGTGAGAATATCTCCTTGTAGTCAATTCCCTCCTTTTGTCTATATCCTTTAGCTACAAGCCTAGCCTTATCTATCCTAAGTTCTGCTTTCGTCACTCCTTCTTTTAGCTTGAACAACCATTTGTTCTCAATTAGCTTGACTTTAGGAGGTCTAGGCACTAAAGTCCAGGTCATATTCTTCATTAGAGAAGAATATTCTTTATCACAAGCTATCTTCCACTGTTTTGCATCATTACTCCTCATGGCTTCTTCATAGGTTTCAGGAGCCTTATATTTTATAGATTCAGCCATAAGACATGCAAATTTAACCAAGTTTGAGTCAGTATACCTCCTATTAGGAATTCTCTATCTTGGTTGCCTATCTCTTATGAATTGGTAGTTTTGTAGATCTCTTTAAGCATCATCTGTAGTTATGTATGGGTTACTTCTTCACCCTCACCTTCAGTTTCTTCTGTCCTTTGTTCATGATGTATAGCTCCTTGCATAGGTTCCAAATTAAGAGGTTGAGTTCTTTCATCTTCTTCAGTTTATGGTGGCACATAGAATGAAACTGAGTTGTTTAGTGATACTAATTGCTCCTGAACTTCCTTTTGGAGGTCTGAATTTAAGAAGTTCCTATTCAGCAGAGAAAATTCATCTTCCTTGAAGATTACATCTATGCTTATAATGGTTTTGAAGCCTCGCTTTTGAAGTAGTAAGATCTCATAACCTTTGACTCCCTTTGGATAACCCAGGAATACTCTCTCAATTGCTCTAGGTTCCAGCTTTCCTTCCTTCTGATGTGCATAAGCAATACATCCAAAAGTCCCTAGGTGAGTTAGGTTAGGTTTCTTACCATTTCACACTTCTTATGGGGTTTTATAATCATTTGCAGAGGTTGGGAGCCTATTAACTAGATAGGCTGCAGTCTTAATAGCCTCTCCCTATAGTGTATGTGAGCAACCCGAAGAAAATAGCATGTACCTAGTCTTTTCTAGGAGTGTCCTATTGAATCTTTCAGCTACACCATTTTGCTGAGGTATAGCTCTCACTGTTTTATAACTTAGGATACCTTTCTTGCTGTAATAGTCTTCAAATTCCTTATTGCAATATTCCGGTCCATTGTCTGTCCTTAGGCATCTTAGCTTCTTTCCAGTCTGATTTTCCATAAGTGTATGCCATTTTATGAAGTTTTCTAATTCTTTATGTTATCTCTTCATCGGATATACCCAGCATTTTCTATATTTGTCATCTATGATAGACATAAATTATAGGTTCCCTCTTGTAGTAGATACTTGGGTTAGCCCCTAGAGATCACTGTGAGCATATTCTATAATCTCTGTGGCCTTCTATGCTCCTTTTTGGAAACTGGATCTGTGATGCTTTCCTAGTACATATGATTCGTAGAATTCTAGCTTCTTTAGATTTTGTTCAGGAATCATTCCTTGTTTTGAGAGGTGGAACATACTTTTGTTCCCTGCATGACCCAACCTTGAATGTCATAGCTTAGTTGATTCATGATTTGCCTTATCAGTAACTTGTTTAACTTAGGTAGAGCTTATAACATAGTACAATCCACCTCTTTCGACTCCTGTGATAATGACTATACCATCTTTTAGGATTTCTCTGAGTCCATCCTTAGATCTAATCTGAAAACTTTGTTTGTCAAACATGCTTTCAGAAATTAGATTCCTCCTTACTCCAGGCACAAATCTGACTTTAGTAAAGATTCTCTTCTTCCCATCAAACGTGTTGATGGAGACATTCCCAATCTCTTCTATCCTTTGCTGCCCAGAATCTGCCATCTTTACTTTGGCAGTGACTGGTTCAAATGTTGTGAACCAGTCTCTATGAGGAGTTACATGCATAGTGCTTCCTGAGTCGAAGATCCATTCTCTACTTAGATGTTCACTCTCTTCAGTGACTGCTAAAATCTCGTCACCACTGGAGTCGTCTGGTTTCTCCACATTTCCTACATCTCCACATTGTGCAGCTTTATCCCTTTTCTTCTTTCTATAGTCCCTTGTAAAATGCCCCTCTTTATCACAATCGAAACACTTATTACCTTTTCCCTTTTTTTTTCTTTTCCTCACCTTCTTTGATGTGTTTATCCTTTCCACTTCCCTTCTGCCAATTCCCTTTATTGCTATTCTTCTTTTGTGATTTCTTGTCATGATTATTTTCTACAAACATCAATTGTGCTTCCTTCTTGAATACATTAACATCCACTATTTCTTCCATTAGTAAGTCCAATACCCTCTTAACTGTGAGGGATTCCTCGCTAGCATGATTAATCACCTTCTTGAAAGCATTGAATTCAGAAGGTAGAGCTTTTAGAATCACTACAGCTTGATGCTCTTCAGAAATCTTTTCATCTTTAGCTTCTAAGTCTTACACTAACTTAAAGAAATAGTCTAGATTATCATCAAGAGAGACAGATGTGTTCATTTTTTAGTTAGTAAGATTATGCAGAAGAGTCATCTTTTTAGGAAGACATCTTTTTGCATATGTTGCATCAAGTTTAAGCCACAACTTTTAGGCAGTGTTACAATTATGCACTTTTCTTATCACAACTGGTGATAAGTGAAGCAATAACTTGCAATGTCCAAGTCTTTGCATCTTGAATCTTTTTATCAGATCAGTTTTAACATCATACTGATCTTTGACAGCCCCATAGCAGTCATAAGACTAAAAAAGGGCTTGCATATGAAGTTTTCAGATGGTTAAGTCTTCCTTACTAGTGAAGACATCCATTTCTTTTCCTACCATCTTGTCTGTAGTTTAAAGAAACAAAAGGTGATTTTTACTTACAGAAATTCTTGATGATCCTTGATGCTTTGAGTAGCCAAAAAATGCCCAGGAGGTTTCGGATAGCTCTGATACCAATTCTGTTAGGTTATTTGTGTTGCATTGTTACCTTATAATGTAAAGACTGATAAAGAAAAATTGTATCTTCCAGGTATTAAAGATTACAGAAAATTAAAGAACACAAGGATTTTACTTGGTTCGATAACTTTAATGCTATCTACAACTAAGAATCTCACTATAATGGTTCCACTAGTATCAAGAAGAAGAGAAAGTTTATAGAGATGGAGTGTTTTTCTAAAACACTTACAAAGATTCTATGAACTTTCCTAGTACCCATAGATAAGTACCCTAGCACACTCTGAAACTTTTCCACTGTAATTCGTACACTCTCTAAATTTTTGATTACAATGTAATGAGAAAAGTATTGTGAGTCTAAAGCCTTGAAGTCTGTCTTATTTATAGGAGTCTGAAGCAGTTGATCACGGTGGAGTCTTCATATTCAGGATGACATGTGCCCCTCACATGTTTCATTAATGCATCATACTCTGCGTATTACTTATCTTCTGATATGTTAATATGATAATGTTTTGATCATGGTACTTCTGACTTGGCCTTCTCACGTGTGTCTCACGAGTATGTGCTTTAAGCTTAGTCTTTTGTTTCTGACTAATGAGAACATTCGAGAGTTTATCTCTCTTTTCCTCTTCGACAACTTCAAACACTTCTTCTTCTCATCTTTGATTCTTCATGTGTTTTTGTTGTTTGTTGTATTTGAGTGTAGATTGATGGAGAAAACGTGATTATCATCACACGTCAAAACTATAGATTTTAGCTGTGAAGTTTGAATAACTGAAGATGGATGAAAATGACACTATTGGAGATTTTGAATAACTGAAGATGGATGAAAATGAGACTATTGGAGACTTTTATGAAAGATTGCGAGATATAGCAAATCATGCACATCAACTCGGGAATAAATATTTCAATTTGAAACTAGTCAAGAAGATGTTTAGATCATTACCTTTGAGATTTATTCCAAAAATTGCAACAACAGAGGAGGCTTACGACATTAATGATCAGTTGTTGGAGAAGGTAATTGGAATTCTTACAAATTTCAAAATGAATTTTTTAAAGGGTAAACAAGAAAGAAGCAAAGGATTGACACTACATGTTGAAACTGGAAAAGATATGAAGGATGTAGAAGACGAATTCAACGAGAATGAGGATATGAAGCTATTAACACGAGAGTTTAGTAAGTAGTTGAAGAGAGTGAAAAAGGACAAACCTGAGTTTTGGCAAAACGGTGGTAGCTCATCGAACAACAACTTCAAACAACAAGCCAAAACTCAAAAGGAAGAAAGAAAGGTAAAGACAATTCAATGCCATGAGTTTCAAGGCTTCGAATATGTTCAAGTGAAGTGTGCTAACATCTTGAAGAAGAGAAAAGGGAAATCCTATATGAGCACTTAAAGTGATAACGAATTCGGAAGTGAATATGGAAGTGAAGAAGAAGTTGTGAATAATGTTGCATTAGTTCCTTTGTACAACAAAACCCCAGTTACTTACTTAACAACAATTGAAAAGGAAGTAACTGGAGACAAAAAAGGGAGTAAATTAGAAAATTTCGAGATAAATGCAGACCAATCAGCTCAAGGCTCAATCTCATATTATGACAGTGATGAAAGTGGTTCAGGTGATAAAAAGGAGAACATTTACGAGGCTTACAAATTAATGTACAAAAAATGGGTGAAAACATGTAGGAAGAATGAAAGGTTGAAGGAAGAAAACTTCTTTATAAAGAATACTATTCAAGATTTGGAGAAGAAATTGATGTCAACTTTGGATGAACTTGGTGAAGCTAGATTGAAACTAGTAAGTACCGAAAAGGGATTGAGGATATTGAACGGAGGTACAAAAAAGTTAATGAAAATCATAAGGTTAATGGGGATCTTCAAGGCATTGGCTACAAAGGTGATTGTTCCAAGTTGAATGATGAGAAAGATGACATATCCAGATCTGTCCACGAAGAATCTTCGAGGAAGATTCGAAGGATTGTACCTACATGTCATTTTTGTGGAGTCATCGGACATATAAGGCCAAGATGCTACAATACATTACAAAATATATTTCAAATGGGTCAAAATAGAAAATTTAGACACTCTCCATTAAATTTCCACTAGCAGCCCATAGTACCGAAGCACACTTGGATTAGAAAGGGTCAGTTATAGGCACAAAGACATTGTAAAGGAAAAATAAAAAATTGTCTAGATTCATAATTAGTTACTGCTTGTGAAGAAACTGTTCAAACAGAGGATAAATTAGTTATTTCAGAAGAAGAAACCAATGACAAAGATAATATGATGAGGAATAAGGTCAGACTTGAATTTCTTTGAGGGGCACAAAGACAGTGTACTTTACATTTTTAAAGTTTTTTTGTGTTGTTAAAACATGAAACGTAAAAAAAGATTTGTCTTTTTTAGTTCTTTAGTTTTTATGTTGCCATTGTCGTCCCATCTTTTTAGTAGTTGACATTGTGACTTCTATTTAGCTCCACCGAAGACTCTTCAGCTCTCTCATCAGGGTGGGTCTCTCTTTGGGGTATCTCTCTCTCTCACTACACTGGCAACACTCATCTTCATTTGCTTGGGTTTATGAATTCGATCAGTCTTATGAAGATAGAATTGAAGTAAGTAATGAAGTGTTGGCATGTGTATTGATTAGTGGTAAATTGTCATCTTGGCGGCGTGTTTATAATTCTTCCGCTGAACCTACTACTGATTTTCATGTTTCTTTATTCACTGGGATTGATTGTGTTGAAGGCATTTTTAGTTTTGACAATATTTTGTCATAAGGGGGAGACATCAGATTGTTTATGGTGTATGTTCCATTCAGGGAGAAATTTTAAGGTATATGCGTGACTATTCGTCATACTTTTTGGCATCTTTTTATCCCAAGGATGAGAATGGATTTGTGGATTTGATGGTTATATGTTTAATTATGTCCTTTAGGGGGAGTTTTGACTATGTGATAAACAATGTCAAAAAAGGGAAGATTGTTAAGATATATAATATATATCTTATTATTTAATTTTGACAACTTTCAATAATTGGACATCTAAGATAATATTGATGAGTTCAAAATTTACATCCAAAATGATTGAATTTAAATTAGGCACAACTAGCTTATTAGATTTTTGGATTGAATTTAAATTAGGCACAACTGACTTGTTGGATTTTTGGATAATGGTTCAATTGTGATAAACTTCTATTTTTTAAGTGGGATATGTGAAGAAGATCACAATTTTTGTAATTTTATAAATTGGACTTATCATATATTTTTATTAATTGGAAAATCATAGCTAATTAATAATCCTTGTTTAACTTGGATTCAAAGGCCACATAGATAATCTTCTAGTTGAAAAAGAATCCTATCTTGGATTGAAGTCTATCTTAATAGGGGGTGTGATGCATCACGTGTGTGTGAAGTTTATATGTACAACTGGAAGTTTTGGTGTGGCTATGCATTGATCGAATTTTTTGTGAACAGCTGAAAATGTGTGATTGACTTTTTGTTGGTTTGAAAAGATTAATGTGATAATTTTATGTTGTTGAAAAATCCATCCTTCTGTTGTGTTTTTATTGAGTCTTTGGAGTTACTCACGGCTGGGCAATTCTAGTACATTGTGTGTGTATTTTCTAGCCAAGAGATTCACGACTTTGTAGTGATTTTGTGGCGTGTTGCTTAAGCTGGACATTCAACTTTATAGAGTGGCTCTTGAGTGGACTACTTTGTATGTTGCGTGCAACTACTATTGTGGATTGCGGGTTATATATGCAATCGTGACTTGATTATGAGTTTTGCGTGAATCAACCCATTGATGTTGCGACGACTTCTAGATTTATTTTAGTGGAGTTGAAACTTTCGGAAAATTGTTCTTTTCTTTTATCTCAAGTGTATTATTGTTTTGTTTTTAGTCGATTGATCACTTGAGTTGTTTGTTTAATTATCTTTTGTTAAAAGTTGTTTAGAAAAATTCTCTGTTGAGGTTAGTATGATGCGGTCGTACTATTGAGTGTGAAATTCTTTCACGAGAAGTAAGGTTGAGAAATAGTGTCAGGGATTGAGTGGTATTAGCTCAGTAAAGCCTTGGATAATTCTATTGTACTTCGATGAAAGTATTAAGCTAAGTGAGAGCCTCGTAGATATAGACAAAGTGTGTCGAATTACGTTACCAAATTTCAATATTGATCTGTTTAATTTTGTATTTATTTTTATGTTTTTGTTTGGTAAAAAAAATTAACAGTTATTGATACAGTTACTTTATATCCAGTAACTAACATATACAGTTATAAGTAAATGTGGCGGAATCTTATAAGTAATTACAATAAAAATGAAAATTTGCGAAATTACTACACCCAGTCGAGTTTTTCAGAATTGATCTTTACAGTCGAGTTTTTCAGAATTGATCTTTAATGCAAAGATAATGTACTCCAACATAGAGGCAAAGTTAACTCAGGGACTCGAAAGAAATTTAAAAACTCGACTCGAAAAATTAAATTGCCTCTTATGACTTTCGAGGAAAATTCATAGAAATACAATACATATATATATATCTTGTCTCGAGATTAGGAAGACGATGGACGGTGAAAATACAATATAAGCACGACCCCGTCTCTTGGCCATCTGAATCTGATCCTTTGTAATGAAATGGAAGGCACGTCACGTTGTTTGGTATTCTGACCCTTTTTGATTTTAGGTGAAGGACAAACCAGAAGCAGGCAAGGCATATGCTTTCTATTAGCTTGCTTGCCGGTTCATGTTTTGCAAGATTTGAAGCTAAGACAAGATATCAAAATAGTAACCTTAAACAGACGTTGGCTTATTTGATAGTCTTATAATGCGGCGACAAAAGGATTTAACTTTTAGGGAATATATAAATTTAATTAAGTTTGACCTTACACAATACCTTAAGTTATTGTAATAAAACAGTTATTTAATATAGTATTAGAGTCTTTGTTACTAAGTAGTCGTAAGTTCAAATTCTACTACCTACTTATTATTCATTACAAAATAAAGTGAATTGGTGTAAATTTCAAACTAAAAAAACTTTTACTTAATAGATATGTTATTAAATATATAAAACCATTAAATTAGTCTCATATAATAATTTAAGTTATTGTACTAAAACTATCATTTACGACTGAGATCTAAATCGAGACTAGATCTATCTAATCACAGACCAAAGCCATACTTATCCGAAGATTTAGCATCGAGTGTTAGATTGTCAAATCCAATAGTCAATCCAAATTCAAACGTCACTCGTTTGTAGGTACAAATTCTTAATTTCGTCAACACTAGTTTACTTCACCTCGACAAAAGATAGCAACAAAAGGGAGTGTTAAGCGAAAACCAAACAGTATTTCCGTTTCTTGAGTTTCATATGAAACATACTCCCAAGAGTTTCAAGGAGATCAAGCACCTGGGGGATATGAAACCGAAGCTTTTGTACACTCAGACAGGTTGTCCTGTCGATTTATCCAACTGAATAGCCCAGCTACAACACCAACTCACTAGAATTTTTCCGACTGATTTAACAGCTTTCATCACTCATATTAAGAAGTAATAACAGGTAGAACTCCAACTTTTAACAAACGCTAGTAGGCTACACAACATTCAGTAGATATGCCACGATGGTTACATTGATTCTCTCATCAGCAAATGCCTCAGCCCTTTTCAAGCTTTGGAATCCCATTCATAGCGAAAGCTTATACAGGTATCATAATCATACTTCAAAGCATTTGAATTTCGACAAGTATAACCATGCTCAATAACCTAAAATCTATTAGATCCATCAGTCAAACCAAATTAACATATAACAGAAATGAAACAAAGTATTTCAATGGTCTTGGATTTCTGACAAAATATACGAGCAAGAATCCATGACCATTATGCAACAAATTAGAAAGGAAGGAACCAAACTCCGAAACACTGAAATATACGCAGGTAGCTTAAACTTGTTTCACTAAAACGCAATTATAAGAGAATCATTACCCACAATTAGTGGCATCTAAATAGCAATGCTTCAAATTAGGGTTGATGCGTTCCTTGATCCGTATGTTAGTTTCTTAAGTATGATATTAAGAATTTCAATTATACCACCAAATCAAATCCCCTTTACCTCTGAGGAAATAGAATTCTCATCATCTGATCCCTATAAAGTTTAAGAAGCCTAACACATTCCACCAATGGATTCTTCATCACCTGACATGGAATTGTTTTCATACCATATGCTTGATTCATCAATCAATCAACTGTTTATTTTGTTGTAATACCTCACCAAGCACCAAGTTACTGCATTCAATCTTCTCCGACAGTTTTTCTACATTTTGTTTAAAAGAATCTCCATAAGGCTGGAAGTCCAGACATGTTGAAGTCAAGATGGATTGGAATATCTTACAATACTACTACTCAAATTGTCACAATGAGAAAACTCTGCTGAAACAAAAGAAATCAATTGAAAACAGAATATATCTCCTACTGTCAATCCTACATTTGGGGCACCAAACTGTAGAAACTCAAAACCATTTAAGGAAATTTGAAAAATAAATGCGACATAATTGAAAGCAAAATAAAGCATGTTATACCAATGAATAAGTTCTCAAATTATAAATGTGCACCACAATTTACTTCGATGCTGAATGTGATTCATGAAAATAAAATACATGAACCGGGACATAATCCACAAGCAGAAACTATTGTCTATAATACATGTACAGAACCCAAATCAAATGTAAAAGATGTAGCTTTCACTGTTTCACAGATAATTGTCTTTAAAACATCAACATCAACATCAACAACATTAAGCATACTATCAAGATACATAAATTAGGTGAACTCTGTCCTCTAATCCTTGCAAAAGCAAGCTTACCTGTTACAAGAGTTCTGTATTCTATGTACTCTTTCTTCTTAAGTGGTGAAGAACAAGAGGTTCTCCTTCAAACAAATGTAATAGATAATTTTCTAAATCTTCTGGTGTATACTTCATGTATTTCCCAGCATGTTTTCCACTTTCTAACTGACTCCCAAACCTCCCCACAAATGCACGGTAAGCTGGTAATACTTTGTCAGATATAGATATTCGAAGCTCTTCGCGAAGCTGAAGATCTGGGACTTTCCAACCTGTCTGAACCCTATAGATTTCTTCAAAACAAGCATTAAAATTCTTGAACCTTTCCTTCAAAGCCACTTTGGAGACATTACTGACGCTCCCTCCAATCCCTTCATCCTTCAGACAAGCCAAAGATTTACTCCAGGCAGCTCTAAGATAAGCAGTAGCACATTGGCGTATCTGGCCTCTGCGCTTGCGAACCCACTGGTCTCCCAAAAGCTTAATAAGATCCGAGTCCTTGACTTTCTGCACTATGTACAGGATATTATTCATCAAGAATATATATTGCATTCCATACTCATAAAATTTCGACTTCTCCTCAATATTGGACTCCAAAGTGGCGAGCAGGGCCATCAACCTCCTTGCCACGGGAGTCATACCCGCCAAATCACTATCAACGTTCGGCAAAGCATGGGATTCATCCTCATCCTCATTCCCCTCCAAAAGAGAATTGAGGGTCTCGTTGTAATCTACAATCAATTTCACATAATTCATGACATAACGTGTAAGAGGATGGATCTCCCCGCCCAGCATAGGCTTTCTAGAGGTTTCACTCTGCACAGCATTTTCAAACTCCGCAAAAGTCCCTTTTGCAGCTTCTCCCAACCCAGCAAGTACTCCCTTAGCCTCACTACACACAAATTCATCAGTAATCATCAACTGCAAATCAGGAAGAACATCCAGCAAAGCATCGTACATATCCAAAATCCTAAAGAGCTTCTCCGATGACCTCCTCGCAATAGCCACTGCCTCGCCAAAATTCAACAACTGCATCACACACCCTTTAGCAGTCTCATTAAAACAGATTTCCTTTGCCGAATCAGACGCATCAAAGATCTGCTGACAAAGTCTCTTCTCCCCAGACAAAAGCACCTTGATAGTAACCTTCAGAGCCTGAACCCACTTCCTCATTTTCTCATCCAACGATTTCCAATCGATCTTCTGCACCTCTTCTATGCTCAGCTTCTCCACTCCCAAAATCTGCAAACACTCATCCAAAGCATCTCTCCTAACGTTACTATAAACCTGTACGCACTCCTTCTCATACCCAGATCGAATCATCCGGTCCGCAATCTCTTTCAACTCCTCAACTGCTCCAACATGTATCAAATCAACACACACATCATCACACAAGCTCGCTCCTCGCACATGAAAACAAGTACTCTCACAGTCTATCTCCCCAAAACTATCAAATTCCTCTTCAATCTCACCATCGTTCCCCACAAAAGACAACGAACGCCGCCTAATCGATCCGTATAATCGCTCCGCATCGAGAGGAACAGTATTAGTAATCAATATGTGACGAAACTCCTCCTCCAACCTCGACATAGCGACTTGTACGGCGATCTCAGCTCGGTCCAAGGTCTCTTTATCAGGCTGAATCGACAAGTCATCCAACAAGCCCAGTACCTCATCGATGGCGGCCAAGAACTCGGCTGTTTCCTCCCGCGAGTCCTCCCACGCGGGAGCGGAGTGGTGGGAGGCGGAGTCCCATAGGGAAATGATCCTCTCCGCCTCCTCTAGTCGAGACAGTGAATTCGAGTCCTGTTTAATCAAATCGGTGATGTTCGACAAGCGGTTATCGAAACTGGAGAAGATCAACAGCATGTCTTCCCGAACGTTCTTAGTCGTGTTGAGGCTCTTGACGATCTGCTGAGCCGTGGCCATCACCCGATCGTCGGCGCCGCCTAGACTGGTGGTGGCGGCCATTTCCTCTGATTCCGACGAAGAAGAGCTTTTGGCAGTGGGGGAAATGGAGGGACAGTGATTGGAGTCGTTTTATTCTGCGG
>JANSVA010000006.1:39915940-39930643 GCA_025504915.1 Erythroxylum reticulatum
GCGGAAGTAGAAAGGGGCCTGGGCATCAAGAAAATTTCCAAGATAATACCAACGAAATTATTATTTCATTCGGACATCTAATCTTTTGTTCCAGAACTTGCCGGCTACTCTCCTCTATTTGAAGTCGTAATCGATAAAGATGTAATTTCCTACAAGTCAACGATATTTAGTCGGGACTTAACAAAATTTATTATATAAATATCGTTTTAGTTAATTATGAATTGTAAACATCATTTATTAATAAACTTCCGACTGAATGATTACATAATAACATGATATCAAGTCATTCAATTTAATTTTTAATTATAAAACTATGTAATTCAATTTAATTATCTTTGTGCAACAGCTGTTGGTTTGCACAAAACAGTTCGTATGAATACAATTAATTTCCATGGAGGGGAGTAGAAAGAAATGATAAGAGTATGTTAACTTGACTCCACTCAAACCTGGATACGTTTTGAATTGGTCTTAGGAATTTTTCTGTTTCCTTCCATTTTATACCTTAAATCTAATTACTTCCATAAACTAATCAACAACGATTTAATTTGACTGACTGACGGTGACGAAGTTTCGTACCTGATTGATTGGCCCCATACCAGCAACATGTGCGATCGTCGAAGCCAACCTCCGCAAAACAAACAAAACAAACCCAAGTTGTCTTCAACCTTGCAAGATCTAGCAACCCTTCCTGACCTTTATTACTCTCATTTTCCTCTTCCAAATTAAACATTTTTATTTACATTATTTAATAATAATAATAATAATAATAATAAGATTCAAAACTCTTTTTAAGTTTTAATTTTTAATTTTTTATTCAACAATTAAAATGAGGCCACAAAACAATACAGTAAAAAAGTTTGAGAAGGAGGACTGAAGGAGACCTAACCTACTTGGATGATTCACGTGTAAAATCATACGCCCATCTTATCCCATAAATGCTTTCGACTTCCTGCTTCCTTCCAAATTTGGATCGGTCAAGCCTATGGCCTTTGGAAGAATCGGTCCAAGACGTGAACGTTGTTTTCTGCTACCCGTGGAATTTCTCTCTTTGTTTTTTTAAATTGTACTTTACCTAAGCAATCGGCTTCTAATATTAACGTCAAACTCTTTTACTTCCAATTATAATTGTAATTGTCATCAAGGCAATTGTATTCATTCTAATATATAAATATATTAGTTTTGTGATTTGATTTTTATTTAAAAATTTAAATTATCACTTATTCTCTTTAACATTATTCAAATATTATATGACTCCTATGTTATATCTTTTTAATTATATTTTGAACAAAAATGGATGCCGTAAAAAATTTAAATTATAGTACGATAATTATTTTGTATTTATAAATAAGTAAAAAATTAATGAAATATAACGAAAAGAGTTGTGTGATAATTTAATTCTATTAAAAATAAAATTTATTTTTAAAAATATAATAATTAAATAAACAAACAATACAATACAATTAATTATAATTTGCACAAATTTAAATAAGAACATCTTCCTAGAGAATTTGCACTAGAATCCGAGATTTCTTAGATCTAATAGTATGGAAAGCGACAAGGGATGGGTCTTCTAATCGGGCAGCTAATCCGCGTCCCGATCCCGTAATTTATTCAATGAACAGATTCAGACAACTTGCCAAGTTTGTATAATTACATTACGTGACGTTTGTTTTAATTGTATGGGATTGGGTGGGGGCAGCAGCTAAGTCTTATAACCAAGTCTTTCCAAAGTCGTCGAAGAATGGTTGGAGTTGGACTACGCGAACAATTAGGTTTCACCGAAAAAATACATAGTATTACATTTCACATCAGATGTCAATTTCGTAGAACGAAAATTTAATATGTTTTTGTATTTATTTAAAATATAAAAATTTGAGAATATTATTAAAAAATTTAAGGAGAGTCAAACCACATAAAAATATTTGTCTTGTATCTTAAAATTAGAAAACCCCATCGCCATCGGTTTCTGTTTTAGATGTACATTTGACGAGAATGACTTAAAAAGGTGCATTTCCCAGGTAAGTACATCTTGGACTCCTGCTCCCGTGCCTCGTTCCAGCTGCATTTTCGTTCATGGCTCGGTGGTACTATAAACCATAGTTAGCATAGCAAAAGGTCAAAACAGAATGTAGCTCCTTCAATTTTCAGCCTCCTACTCTACGTCTATAATTATGTGTAGTGTAGAAGACTGTTCAACCCATAAACTATTTACCAAGTCACGTCTGCAATCTCCGTGCACTTCGTGTACGAGTACTATTCTTATTATTATGTTACACCTCTATTCATAAAATTCTATTCATTTAATAAATGAAGGTTATAAAAATTAGATGTGCACCGGAACAAAAGACACGCCAACTTTTGGAACAGAATATCTTCCGTACTCGTAATATTGTCAACTGTAATAAAAATTACCAGAACTTAAGAGAGTGAAAATTTGACTTTTCAGAAATTGATTCATTATTTTTCTAATGGTTAAAAGTATTAAAAAAGGGTTTAATATTAGTTAATTATTTATTTATATTTAAATTCAATTAAATAATTACATAATGTTAATTATTGTGTCAAACCAATTATAAAATATAAATTAACCATTTTCTACATACGACAGTTTTATAATTAATATACGCAAAATAATTCACCCAAAAGTATCTATAATATATTCAAATTCTTGTAAGTAATGCATTGATAGTATAAATATGATTATTTTATATGGTTAAACAGCTATGTTACTTTTAAACATGTAATTTCTTTATTTATGTTTACCTTTATTATTTAAGAAATTATCCTTTTTGATAATTGTTCATAATTTTGAATATATATATATATATGCATGCTATAATAATCTTAACTATCAGATGTGGGTTAATACGTTCAATCTGAATTAGACAAACTATAAATTAAGGATGACAATGAACTGACCCATAAACTTAAATTTATGTGTTTTCAATGGATCAACCTATGGGCTAAATTAGGGCCAAACTAATTCGAGACCCAACTTTTCTAAGTTAGGTCTCAAACATATCTGGGTTTAGCAATCTAGACCCGAACTTAATTAAAAAAAGAATTTATTTTATGCTTTTAATATTTAAAAAATCAAGGAGACCGACCCATTGACATCTCTATTCTAAGTCTCTACTGTATTTTACCTTATCATATACAAGCATAAACTATAAAAATATATAGAAAGAAACATACATTCTCATCATCATGTTTTTGCACATCTTTATAGTATCGAAGCCAACAAACTAGTTCTTCATAATACTCAAATTCTTCTAATAAATAACTAAAACGCATATACCCAACCAAAATCTAAAAGCATAAAACACACACACACACACACACATACACAGGTAGCCAGTAAAAATCTAGAAACATAAAAAAAACTTACATACATACACAAGAAGCTACAGTTTAACTACTTTACCAATATTCAAACTACACAACTAGATTCATTGAATTACCATCAACCAATTCTCATCACCTCTTATGTTAATGACATTATCTTCTCACTTGATATTATCTCTCATCCTCAAATTATGTTAAATGACATAAATTTGAGAGATTGGTCTACTGCTTCTTCATTGCCTCCTTATCCAACTCTACTAAAGACTCATTATTGGGTCTCACACGGCTAATGATCTTTGGGTCAAGTTAGAGAGCCACTTCATGTAGCAATTGACCTCTCAACTCTCCCTTCTACGGGGTAAACTTCACATCTTCAAGAAAGGAGGCAATTATATTGCTAACTATCTCACTTTGATCTCCACCACTACTGACGAGCTTCCAACAATTAGGGACTAAATCTCTAACAAGGATCTTGTCCTCTTCATCCTTAATAGGCTCCCACTAGATTACAAGTCCTTCATCACTGTCGTGGAATATTGTGAGTTAGCCATCACCTTCACCTAGCTTTGGGTGAAACTCCTCATTCATAAGTAACAACTTCTCTCTCACCATGCTCCTGCTCCACCAAACACAACTCACACCACCATCTCTGTCGTAGAATGTTCCTTCCATTATTTAAGTGGCTGCAGCATCGCCACAGAACAACGAGGATGAAGTGTTCATTATCGCAACCTTAATGTTGAAATGGGACATGGGCCCTTATTTTAGATTGCCTGTATGGGCCTATTAATTCCTTACTTTGACCATAAGCTTGCTTCTAGCCTTCACACGGACCTCCTTCCTACACTAGACTAGCTCACATCTTTTCTCCAAATTCCTACCAGGCTTAATTCACCAATCCTCATCATTTTCCCATGTCCAATTATCACACAAAACCTCCTACTTAGTGTTAAATTTGTTAAAAGGGATGTCATATAGCTACTAATTGTTGCTTTTCATACTTGAAATCTCGAAACCATCCTAAATCTCCAGCCATCATCTAATAATTCCCTTTCTACGTCCAACACTATTATTGAATGACTTCTCGACATTGTTTTCATTTCTCACATATGACTCCTAATCCTCAATTTCTAGATTCTATGACTCCATACATTGGGTCCAACCAAGCCATTGTTAGTAATGGTCAAACTCTTTCAATTTCTTCTACTGGTATTCTTATTCTTTCCTCTCACACTTGTCTACTTTGCCTTAATGATATTTTAGTTATTCCACATCTTACTTCTAATCTTCTTTCCGATGTCAAATTTGTTAACAATAATTCTTGTCTTATTGAATTTAACTGTTATGATTATATTGTGAAGGATATGAAAACCGAAATGCAACTACTTATAAGTTCCATCCACAATAATTTCTATCCCATGATGGTTCTTGTCTACTTCAATAATCCACTTTCTCTTACAACCACTTATGGTTCACTCTCTTTATGACATCAAAGACATGTTTATCCTTACTATGCCATTTTGTCCAACTTATCTCTTGTCTTATCTAGGACATCAAATATTTTAAATAATTACACCTCCTGTCTTTAAGAAAAAAAGTCCTCAACTTTCATTTCCATTTTCTACTCAAGTCTTTATTATACCTCTCCAACTTTCATTATGATATTTAGGGACCCTCACCATCCCTTTCCTTTTCTAATAGTCATTATTTTATTACTTTTGTTGATTTTTTTAGTTGCTACATATGGATCTTTCCTTTAAACCATAAGCCTCAAGCATTTCCTCAATTTCAACAATTCAAAACTCATATTGAAAATTTATTTTCTACCAACATCAAAACATTTCAATGTGGTAGAGCTCTTAAACTCATCAAAGGCACCTTTGTTATCACAGCTCTCATCCTTACACTCCTCAATAAAATGGTCTTATGGAATGCAAAATACGTCATATTATAAGCATTGGCCTCACCCTCGTTATCTATACCTCTCTCCCTAAATCTTTTTGGTACAAATCCTTTCTCACTATTGTGTATCTCATCAATTTATTACCCACTTCTATTCTTCACAATAGTTCTCCTTATAAATTTCTTTGTCACACCCTTTCTCACCTTTCAGTCTTTAGTTGTGTATGTTTTTCCTTTATAGGATCCACTCGTCTTGGCAAACTTATCCCTAAATTTACCTCTGTGTTTTTATTGGTTATTTATCCCATTAGAAAGGCTATCACTATTTTGACCCATAAACCTTTAAAATTTACATTTCTCATCATGTCATTTTCTTAAAATTGACATTCCATATGCTAAAGTCTCTACCCTTATCTCTTTACCTTCTCCACCAACAACCATTTTACCCTCACCAGTTTCATCCCCTTTCCTTACTCACCTAGTAACTCCTCATCATTTAGTGCTTCTTCTTCCCCTACCCTCCATTCTGTCCCTACACTCATATCTCTCCCATCTTTCCAAAGTACGTTACTTATTCCACCATTGCTACATCAACTGATCCTATTTCCTTCACCCAAGCAAATAAAGTTCCTCACTAAGCTATACTTGATGAGTTCAATGCTCTTCTTCACAATCAAACCTAGACTCTTGTTCCTCCACCATCAAATGCAAATGTTGTGGGCTATAAATGAGTTTTTTGTATTAAAAAGAATCTTGATGGTACTCTTGACCGCTACAAAACTAATCTTGTAGTCAAAGGTTATCATTAGGCTTCGGGAATTAACTACATTGATACATTTAGTCATGTTATTAAACCCAAAACCATTCTCATTATACTTACTCTTGCTCTCTCCCACAACTAGTCAATTTGTTAACTTGATGTCAATAATGCCTTTCTTTATGGTCACCTTTAACAACCTTTGTTCATGACTCAACCTCCTAGATTTCAAGATCCTCATCATCTCTCTTATGATTGTCGCCTTTAAAAAGCCCTTTATGGTATTAAACAAGCTCCTAGGGCTTGGTTTCACCGACGAAGTAAAAAACTTATTGATCTTCACTTTACTACCTCCAAATTAGACACCTTCTTATTCATTCACACTACTTCATCTCATATTACCTTCATGCTGGTATATGTGAATGATTTCTTGATTGCAGATTCTTTACGTCCATCTTTTCTCTTATTCATGATCTTCACATGACCTTTGCCATCAAGGATTTGGTTCCCATTCATCATTTCCTTGGATCTTACCTAAACACGTTATACCAAAAATCTTCTTCTTCGTATTGGTCTTCACAAGTTCAAACTTATCACCAACCCTATCAATCCCACTCTTCCATTATCTGAAAACTACGGCCACCCACTTTTAGATTCGATTGAGTATCATAGCATTGTTAGTGCTCTTTAGCACCTTTGTTCTACTCATCCAAATGTCCAGTTCGTTGTTAATAAAGTTTCTCAATTTTTGCATTGTCCTACACATATTCACTGGAATGCGGTCAATCATATTTTACGGTATCTTTGATCCACTCCCTTTCATAAAATTTCTTTTACTCAATCATATTCTCTTACTTTACATGCCTGTTATGATACTGATTAGTCTAACTATCCTAATGATCATTGCTTTACCTCTGAATATTGTATTTTCTTTAGCCCTAATCTCATTTCATTGAGAGCCAAGAAATAACCTACTATTGTCAGGTTTAGTGCTAAAGTTGAATATCACATTATTACCCTCATCGCTGTTGAACTCTGTTGGATCACCTGCCTCTTTAGTGAAATAAGGATGTCTCATCTCAAACTCACTCTGTGGTGTGACAATCTTGGTGCCACTTTTCTTGTTGGTGATCCAGTTTCTAGTTCATGTATGGAGCATATTGAGATTGACATTCAATTTGTTTGACACTTGGTTAGGAATAAAGCTCTCCTTGTCAATCATATTTCCTCTTTGAATCAAATTATTGATGTTATGATAAAAACCTTATCCACCTCTGCATTTACGTGACTTTGAGACAAGCTTACAATTTCTCACCATCGTGAGCTTAAGGGGGCCGATACCAGATGTTATAATAATCTCAACTATCAGATATGCTTCAATATGTAAAATTCTAGTTAAATAAACTACAAATATTTATCGTATTCTATCTTATTAGATACAATCATGCATTGCATATTAGAAGGTTGTAAACTCTTTATAAATATATACAAGAAGAAATACATATTCTCATCATCATGTGTTTTGCACATCTTCATATACAAATACATATATAAGTTAATAACAAATAAACTATTTTGGGGTATGTATATGTGTTTATATGTACTTTTGAGCTAAGTATTTGAAACAAAAATGGATAAAAGATCTTAGTTTTATGAAGCTTTACCATACTTAAATACTTCATGTTTTTTTATTCTTTTTTGGGCAATCTTTTGTTTAATTTAATGACATAAATTCTTTAGCTTTTGGAAGAGGAGAAAAATATCTCTAAAATTGTTGGAATTGCTTCTTAGACAATGAGTTACTTATTGAATTTAGTCATATGTTGACGATGGGTTATACGACCCATCAAAAGGTTGAAGAAGACTTATAAAATTATTATTCAACAGTTTTGTCCTGACTTGTATATTTACAAATTTTCCATTACTAACTTTTACAATTCTCCATTGCTGAGTTTTACAATTTTGTTATTGTCTAATAATTATATTTTTTCTATTTGCTAAATATTTGTAATTTTGCCACTCATTAGTATTTAAAACTTTGTGTTGTTAGCAAATTTATAGTTTTACCAACAACAATAACACCCAGTATAAATTCTGTTGAGGCGTGAGGTCTAGGGAGAGCTAATAGTACACAACCTTATCTCTAACTAGTAGAGAGGTTGTTCATAAGGTCAGATGCAAATAAAAATTTTAATATATTTTTAGGAATTTTGAGTAAAGTTTTATTTATAATTAAAGTATGTGCAAACTAAATTATTATTATTTTTTCTCTTTGAATATGGAGGAAAATTCAAAAAAAAAATTAGTAAATCAATAATTCATGGAATAAGAAGTTTGAGCACTAAAAGGTAAGTTAAATTATTTTATGAGAAAGTAAATATAATGAGAGTAAATCAGTATTTTTAGCCAAATATATTTGTATATCTAAATAATATGTATGTGTTTGATCATGAATATTTATTTACTTATAATTGATTATCATTGATATTTAAATTATGATAGTATATTATAGTATCTGCCTACAGGGGAACTATAATATACTTTTAATTGTTATTTTGATTCCATAAATGAAATTGATTATAAATTAAGCATTTATGTTTTGTAGTTGTTTCTCTTTATTCGCAAACTTCATTTGATACTATTTTCAATGGTTTAAATTTCTCTAAATAGAGTGTACAAATATAATTTCACCCCAAGTATGTTAGAATTTAACTTGGCACTATTGGAGGATCCATCATATACTCTTGTGGATGTGAGCAGTGAGGAAAAGAATTCATACCATAAGGCATAGGAGAATTCTAATATATTAAGATGTTTATGCGGATGACTATTGGTAATAACGTTAAGAGAATTATTCCAAAAACTGAAAGTAAACAAGAATAATTAAAGTTTGTTGAAGAACATTTTCATTTTATAGTTTAGTCATTTGTTGGTACCTTTATGACAAAACTCAAGGCCATGAAGTATACTAAGTTGTGGGACATTTAAGACCATATTACTGAGATGAATAACATTGTAGCAATGTTAAAGACACTAAGAATGACTATAGATGACTATTTTATTTAATTATTTATTTTAAAGTCACTACCTTTTAAATATAGACCTTTTCAAATAATCAACAATGTTATGAAGGAAAAGTAAGATGATAATGAATTGTCTAGTAAGCTTTACTTAAAAGGAAGCAAGATTGAAGAAACAAGGGAGTTATTCCATCAACCTAGTGCATCAAAAAACTAGTAAAGGACTGAAAGTAAAAAATTTAAGAAGAAGTCACCTATTAATGCTACACAAGCAAATCAAAAGGAACAAAGAATAAATAAATATAGATTATGTAAGGAAGTTATACACTGGTAAAAAGAATATAAAGAACAAAAGGCTTAGCTTAAAAAGAAAGGTAAGTGTTATTTTTCTATAATTTTCAGATCAAACTTATGTTAAGTTTCTCTAAAATCTTGTTGGTTTAATACTGATGCTACTACTCATACTTCTAATGTGATGTAAGGATTTATAATCCAAACTATAAACCTAAAAAAGAAATTTCTCTTTATGGGAAATTGTATGAAGGCTTCAATTGAAAACATATAGAGTTATTATTTGATCTTGAGTTATGATCATCAATTAGATCTTTTATAAATTCCTTATTTACCTTCAATTTATAGGAATCTAATTTCTGTTTCAAAACTTGATGTTATTAGGTTGAAAGGAGATTTTGGACATGGTTGTTTCAATTTAGTTATTGGTTATGTTGTCCTTATTGATAATTTATATAAATTGAAACCTAATAATAAATTTATTGAACCTTTGCTTATTGTTCATGGTAAAATTGGAATTAAATGTAATAAAGTAGATGGAAAATCTGTTTACTTATAGCATAAATGTTTAGATCACGTATCCAAGTAAAAGTTATAAAGATTAGTAAAAAAATGAGATTATTCTAAATCTAGATTTTATTGATCTAAGTATATATGTGGATTGTATTAAGGGAAATCAAACTAAACATGAAAATACATGAGCCAAAAGAAGTACTCAACTTTTTGAGACAATGCATACTGATGTTTACGAACCGTTTCATGCTCCATCTTTTGGTGGAGATTAATATTCAATAACTTTATTGATGACTTCTCATGATATTGTTATATCTATTTGCTTAAGAAAAAATCTTAGTTAATGGAGGCCCTTGAGGTGTATATAAATGATGTTGAAAGACAATTAGACAAAAAGGTGAAAATTGTAAGATCTAATAGAAAGGTGAATAGTATGGGAAATATGATGAGCGAAGATGATGCCGAGTCTATTTGTAGCTAAATAGTGTGTTAGAAAGCCATAATATGACATTGATGGATATGGTTAAGAGTATAATGAGTAACTCCTCATTATCTAAATCTTTGTATAAATAAGACATTAAAATTATTATATATTTATTAGACAATATCCTTAGAAAGATAATTCCAAAAGCTACTTTTGACCTATGAACTAAGAGACCTAGTTTGAGACATCTGCGTATTTAGGGTTGCCCATTAGAAACAAGGATTTATAATCCACATCAAAGAAAATTAAATTCTCGAACGATTAGTGGTTACGTCATAGGTTACCTAGAAAACTCCAAGCTCTCCTTTGGTAACCAGTAATGAAGGAATCAAGTTACAAAAAATAAGAATGGTAATGAAAAGTGAGAATCAGAATAGAAATGAAATTACTGATTTTATGTGTTTGGTATGGTATTAAACAAAGTTAATAGTTATGCTAATATTTGGTATTAAAAATTAAAAATGATAATAAGAAAATTTTTACTCATACTTAGTTAGCATTGTAAGTAATTAATTAAAATATTTTATATCTTATAAATAATTAATCAAAAAAATTCAATGATTTATAAAGTTAATAATTTTTAGATAATTATAAAATATTTTAAGATAAGAATAAAAATATCAATGAAATGAAATAAAATAATTATTAAATAAATTAATATAAAAGATTGGGATGTGTGATTTGATGATAACATTTTGATAAAAACCAACATCTTGACAATATCTTAACAATATTTTGATAATAACTTGATAATATTCTAATAATATATTTTATCTCTTATTCTCGATATTTAATTCCAACTTATACCGACCAACCTTAAGAATAAAAGCCCATGATTATTTAAATTCATTCCAGTTCTGTCATTCATTGTTTTACCCATTACTAGTAACCAAACAACTAAAAGTTAGAGAATAAAAGTTTCATTTCCATTTCTACCTCTTTATTATTGGTTACCAAACAAGACCTAAAAGATTTAGGTTTTATTGTCTAAATCATAATCCTAAAATTGTGGAAACTGAAAATGTTAGATTCATTGAGAATGACAAAGTTAGTAGGAGTAATGAAAAATCAAACATGGATATCGAAGAAGTAAGGGTAAATGTTCCTTCATTAATAAAGGCATTTTTATCCGTAATTGATCCAAATATTATTCCAATAGTTGATAAAAACTTGGACAATATTGAACAATTTTTGAATGAAGGAATATACTCGTAAGGAACTAAGAATTAGTTGTTATACATAAACCAAAAGAAAAAATAACTTTCAGAAGATACCAAAGAGAAAAAAAGTCAACCATTTGCAATGATTTTGTGGTTTAATTACAAGAGTCAAATGTTGATATTATAATCAATAAAGAACTTGTTTCATTTTCACAAGGCATAGAATGCACAAAGTAAAAAATTGATTGAAGGCATAAAAGATGAACTAAATTCCATGAAAGACAACAAAGTTTGAGATATCGATGAATTACTAGAAGTAACTAATAAAGTTGGGTGTAAATAGATTTTTAAAACCAATTGCATCTTAAATAAAAATGTTGAATAATATAAGACTAGACTTGTTGTCAATGGTTATATCAAAAAAGAAGGTGTGCATTATAAAGAGATATTTTCACCCATTTCAAATAAAGACTCATTAAGGGATATAATACTATTCGTGGCTCAATATGATATTGAGCCACCAATGCTATTATCATACAAAGTTACTTATTTTGAGATTTTTGGATTTATTTTTCTTGCATTTGTAGTTATATTATTTAATTTTATGATCATTTTATCATTAGCAAAAGTAAAAGACTATTATAATATGACTAATTATTAGAGTAACAATTTATTTTTATTTAAACCCAATTTAATAATTAAATAGCTAAATAATGTTAACTGTTAGCTCAAGTGAAAGAATATTAGAATATGACTTAATATTACTAACTATTTGTTTATATTTAAACATAATTTAATAATTAAATAGCAAAATATTCTTGATTGTTCAATTAATTATTCAATAGATGCATTGAATTAAAAAGATATAAATCCATACTTTTCCTATCCATCAGGTTTACAGTTAGAATATATAAAATAATTTATCACAACATATGTAAATATGAAAGGATTAAGGCAAAGAAATTAATTTATTTGAAGGTTTGAGATAGGTGAATTTTGGTGATGCCGATGTCTACACCTAATTTAAATCATAAATTCTTGCAATAAAACAAATGTAATATAAAAAAGTAAGAATTCTCGTGAGGAATTCTAGTTTGTTAGTCATTATGAAAAAGATATTTAATGAAATAAGGGTTATAATGATACGAA
Source organism: Erythroxylum reticulatum (assembly GCA_025504915.1). NCBI lineage: Eukaryota > Viridiplantae > Streptophyta > Magnoliopsida > Malpighiales > Erythroxylaceae > Erythroxylum > Erythroxylum reticulatum. The sequence continues at coordinate 39,928,562 of JANSVA010000006.1, forward strand.
ATTGTAATAAAGAAAATAAATTGAATTTTGTGAATAATAGAAAGAGAATTATCAATAAGATAAACATTGGTTTACGGTCTCTTTCACTACTTGATTATCAATACTAAAAACATAATTATTGCATTAATCATATATTCAATATGATATTACAGTCTTTCCTTAAGATTATTTAATCAAAAAATCGTAATTCAATTAAACCTTATTGTTCAACAACTTTAAATACGATTCAAAATTTAATTAAACAAAATCTTTAATAAAAGAAAGACCACCACAGTAAGATAACACAACATTCATGATTACATTTAATCTAGTTGAATACTTTTCTTAGAAGTTAATAATTTCTTATGCAATAAACTAAAATTCTAGTTGCTGCAAAGATTAAAAGAATTGAAAAAAAAGATTAAAAGAATATAATTTTTACATATTTAATATTTAATCTAGAAGATGATCATTTCTATCAATAATTAATCACAAGCATTAAACATCAATAAAAATAAAAACACGAACACAATTCAAAACCAACAACAACAATAATCTAGTAAAAATTTTGCTGATAAGTCAAGTCTGGAGGATTTAGTAGTACGTAGCTTTATCCCTAACTAGTAGAGAGGATATTTTCGAATGACTCTCATAAAAAATATTTAATAAATAAATATGAAATAAGTAACAAACTAAATAACAATAACAACAACAAGATTAAGTAGGAAAAAGCTTAGACTAAATCTCCAAGAAGTAAGTACTACACATTTAAAATTTTAGTCTAAATACAAAGGGAAACGCTAAAAGACCTATAAGAATGACAAAGACTTTTTATGAGAGATTCTTCATATGTATCCTAGTACAGCAAAATCTTTTATTGCGAGTCATGTCCTTTGTAAGTTCTAACAATGTTGTATCAATTTTGATAACCTCCCCTCAAATTACTTAAGCCTTGTTTCACTTAATTTTTCAATAATATTAGTTACATTTAATTTATCCCTTACTATTACATTTTTGAGCTTATCTCTTTTAGTAAAGTTGCACATCCAACATAATATCCCAATTTCTGTCACCATTAACTTATAAGTATTCACTTATTTAATTGACCAACATTTTACCCCATAAAGCATGGTTGGCCTGATCGCTAAAACAATTCAATATACAAATAAATGAAATACTTAACAATGAGACCCAATTATCTCCCACTCTACAAAGTTTCAAAAGCTTCCATTTCCTTCAATTAAGATAAAGAAGATTAGTCAGCAATGGTCATGACTATTACTAACTTTTGATGAAGAAAAGTTACTATAATGTTTACTAAAAAGAGGAAAAGAAAACTTTGTGGAAAGCTAAAAAATGCGTATAAAGCTTATTATGTTCTTCTATCCTTTTGGCTCTTTTTATAGCCTCTTTGATCTTATGTTTATTTATGTAGAGATCTTATTGTTGTGATTCTTTGAATCCTACAAATCATTAACTTCATTGATTTTCACTTAGATTTAACATTCAAATAATTTTAACACATTTTTCTATTGCAAATTAGAAGTTTTAAAATTGTAATTTTTACTGAACATGATTATACCTTAAATCATGTCAGACAATTTCACTAAACTTTGAACTTAATTCTAATAAGTTGAGCCAAACATGTCATTTAAAAATATTTGCCAATTGAATTTTCTTAATTCTCCCTTGATTATATCTCACTTTGCTCCTTCATTTTTCTTGATTCTCCCTTGATTATATCCGATATTACTCCATTTTAAGCTTTCAAATTTGGATTAAGAGCGAATTAAATTTGTCTTCTTGATTGCTTCTTTTAGTTCTTTTTTCCAATCAAGTAGCTATTAGAGTAAGAGGAGTCTAAAGCAAAGGCAAAATAGAAACTATTTTTATTTCATTCATGAATGCTAATTTCAAGTACAATGACACTTTATATAGTACTAAAACCATAACTGACTTTACTAAAAAACTGGAAGCACAATACCATGATTACCACTAACTCAAACTGAAAAAATGACCTTAAAATAACTCCAACAAACTTATACTTTAAATGCCAATAAACACAAATGCATAATAGCTAAATTATTTTGAATCATTCTCAAC
>JANSVA010000006.1:39930743-39954161 GCA_025504915.1 Erythroxylum reticulatum
TGTAATTGTTAATCATATATTTATTATATTAATTTAATAACACAAAATTACGCCTCATAAGATTATTGTTAATTAAATATATTTAAAAATTTTAATAAATCAATTAAGTTTCATAATATTTTTATATAATTATGTGTAATGAATTTTAAGTAGTGTTGAGTAAATTTCAAAATTTTAAAAAATGAATAACTCATTTAAGTGTATTATTTTTTAAATTTCACTACATTATTATAAAACAACAAAAAAATTACACTAGAGTACATATTTAGTGACTACCAGTATAGTATTATATGAACTTATCAACTTTCAATTTAACATTAATTTTAAATTTTTAGATATAAAATATTGTTGTTGTTAACTTTAATATATAACTTACATAAAAATTTTATCTCCTTGATCTAAATTAAAATTTAAGATAATAACTAAATGATGTCATTCATATTATCCACAACATTTGAATACAAATAGATAAGCAAAAAATTAATAGAATCTTTGTAATAATAATTGTCAAATTATTATACATTTGTGTGAAGGTAACAACTTCATTTAGTGGTCATATAAATATTTGAAAATTAATCTTAATAAAAATAAATAAATTGTAGTTATTTTATTTTTTATTATTAAGATTTTTGAGATATTGTTTTACAATTTTTAAAAAATTTAGTAACAATTTTATAAATTTAACAAATTAGCCAAAGCGGTACTTGGTGTTGATCGGTATCGATACAATATTGATACGATATTTATAACATTAAATATTAAAGTTTTTTTAAAAATGATGAATTCATAAATCATCGTTATTTTTTATGAATTCCTGTCTTTTTATACTTGCCGTGGAAGAAAAAGTCTGTTCTTAATGTGTCACAGTGTCTCGTTAAAAGTGAAGGTATCCTCTATGATCAACCATTATAGATTGACGACTACCAGAGCTGCTCCAAAAAGAAATGGACCTTTTTGAGTATATTTATACAGCTAATGTTGTTGGCTCACAACCATCATGTACACAGGCCAAGACGTCTCTGTAGTCCCTTGAGATGGTGAAGGAGTCGTAAACTTGTCCATCACTGCTCTTCTTGTACTCAAAGAGAAGTGAGGAGTGGTTAAAAGCTGTCAGCTTCACAAACCCAAAGTCGAAGTCCCTGTAAAGACTCCATGATGTCTGCAACTGACTGAACTTCGATAAATGGCTTCCTCCACCGCCAACCACTACGTGGATTGTCCCGTTCACGGTTCCTGAGTAATGAGACTTCTCTGCATTCACGCATTGGCTCTGCATAAACCACAGTAAACACAGGAATTAAGTAGAAATGACTCTGAAACTACAACAAATCTAAGCAAGAAGGTTGTAGATTTATGATCAGAACTCGCCCATCTATCTAAAAATTTGCATTTACTTGTATCTGAACATCATTAATCAAGTAAGAACATGTAATCTTTTCTCAAATTGAATTCAGCATTCTTGCCTATCGTTATACCTGGTACATGGGGCATGTCCTTTCATAGTTATGGACATGGCCATAAAATGCAATATCAACCTTGTATTTCTGCCACAACTTCTGCATGCTATCCCTTCCCATGGGCTCTTCAAACGAGCCTTGCTGACCATAAAATTCGGATGAGGAGTACCCAAGGACCCGATGAGCTGCAAAGATCAACCATGGCTGCTTTTGCCTGTCTGCAGAAGAAAGACACTTCTCAATGAACCTGTACTGTTCAGAGCCTTCTCTCCAGTCGTGTTCAGTATCAGCTATACAGAAGTGAAACATGCCATAATCCGTTGAATACCTACAGCAGAGGGATAGTTACACATTGGCAACCACCAATTTAGTTACTGATGATAACATACAGAAGGATATGTTCATCACTAACCAAAACTTAGCCCTGTTTTCAGCTGGGACATAAAACATAGTTTCAGCTAGCACACCACATTCACCGCCTGAATCGTTGGTGTCATAGAAGGATCCTGTTCCAGGCCAGTCCCTCTCATGGTTTCCGCTGTCAATGAAATTTATTGAAGTTTTAGAAGAAGGTGCACATTGAAAAATTATGAAGATGAGCATCCAAACCTAGCAATCATGTAGGGCACGGTGGATGAAATCGGCTCCACCATTGATGTGAACTGATCCCACTGTGAGATGTATCCATTGGCGTATGTAATATCTCCTATATGGAAAATTATGTCAATGTTACTTATATCCTTGATGAGTTGATCGGTAGTGTTCAATGAGCCTGGCTGGTAGTTGCTGTATTCATTGGATCCATCCCTCTCTGCCTGAAACAGGTAGCAATAACAAGTAAGTTCCTTCCATGCATGATGGACTTGAACACAGTAGTCAACGTGGTGAAATCAAACACTATACAGGTGATCCAGAGGAAACAAAAGACCATTAATATGGCGGCTACTGTCAGAATTCTGTTCTAAAGTTTATACCTTTCCCATGTCGCCAAAGATCACAATACGCTGTAACGAGTCCTGTCCTGGATATGGAGATGATCTGAAGGAATACTCCTTGCTCCAGATGTAGGAACCATTAACTAGCCTATGACCCATCCTGTAAGTGTAGCTGCAAAATTCCAGAAAAGCAGTCTTCAAGAACTTTCAACGAAACCTTTTAGTTGTAATACCACAAACTTGATCTTGGGGAGCTTACACCAAGTTTGGCCACAAGTCCTTCAGGAAACTTGTATGTATGAAACCAGGATCACGCCAGCCAACAGTTCTAGCAGGTGCACCTATACATTTACAACTTTATCACCAACATCACTTTGGGCATCAAAATCTAATAAAGTCCTTTCCAGTTTGGGTCAAATGTAACGTGTATCTGAACATGCTCTTAATCTTAACCCTTCATTCTCTTCAGTTTCTACTGTAAAACTTGTGCTAACGCTGCAACTTCGATTAAGTTCCTTGAATGATCAAGGAAATAGATGATTACAAATTCCACTTTCATGTTTGAAGAGGATGTAGAGATTCATACCACACATGCTATTTCTGTCAAATGTCAATGTTCCGGCCGGTGATTGCATCTGAATTCCTCCTTTCATGCCCCATTCAACAAAAGGATCAGCTTCAATGATGTTATAGCCACTAGTCCATGTTATTGTCATCTGTAACGTCAACACGTATTTGGTATTATATATCTGGCCAGGAGCAATAATCCTTTATTCTGAGCGGTTTTTACACAATTTTAAAGCTCAAAATTTGCAGGAAATCATCCAGTGCTTTAGATCCTTGTCTACTAGTATTTCTCTGGCAGCTTTTGTACATGATTTAACCTTCTTCATTTAATCCTTTTCTTGAAGTTATATCAGGAAGGTAAAGATTCAATTGATGAAAGACAGCGTGCAAACAATGTTATTCGATTTAAGAGAAGTAAAGAATGATAAGATGAAGCTTGTCGTCAGCAAGGAAGGGACTTACTTCATTCCAAGACTTGCCCTGAGCAAGGCGTGGATAAAGTGGTGCCTTAGGATTTGCAAAACTGACAACATTTGAGACTGCCACCAATTTCGGCTACATTAAGGAACCAAACGAGTTAGCTTGCATTCAGATTGCCATTCCATAGAGATTAACCACCTAAGGTATGTACTAGGGAGCAATCAAGTATGAACCAGATGTAGGAATTAAATCGCCTAACGTGAAAGAAACGTAGCTAAATGATGAGGACTAGGGGCATACATTGGACAACCCGCCTGAGAACAATGTAAATGAGAAATCTGCTCTCTGATTGATCAATCGAAAACTTAAAGATCCTCTACCAGTCTCTGTGTAGTTAGAGTTGGATTCATTGGCAAACTTGTACTGCAGGTAAAATCAGAAATGCGAAGTTCCAAGCCGTCAAGCATCTAACAAGCCTGGAAATGGGAAATTTGTATATTCTAATATTAACTACCTTTATTGGAGCCGAGCATATGAAAGGAACTTGTACCCTCGGTTGGCCATTATGGTAACAGTTTGATGAGCTGCCATGTTAAGAGTACAGCATAAACCTGTAAGGTCCTTCATGAAGGGAAATGTTGAAGAAACCAAATTATAGAGTCATCCTTCCATGAGCCTTAGTTGGGTGAAGTTTGTTTAACCAACTTTTAATTTTCAAACGTCTCGTCTTGCAATCAAAGGTGATCGGTAAATTTAAAGGAATGAAAAGAAATTACTTGAAATTTGCAGGAGAAAAAACTGCAACCCAGTCATCTTGAGAAGGTTCAGCTGATTCAAGCTCTACAGTAACCCATTCAGCATCTTCCCCCTGCATCAACGACAAAATAGAGTTATATTAAAACATCCTTTTAAACCCCATGAGCAGATAGGTCCAATCCAAATTTTCCAGTTTAAAGCACTCAACTTTGGAAGATTCTGTAAAAGTACGGTAAAGAAGGCAAACCTTGGAGCCAAGAAGCTGAGGACTCGCTTTTATAGAAGCATTATCATGGACAGCATAAATGGCATTATGGATGGAAATCTTTGATAATGGCTGGATATCATGGAGTTGATTGTTGTCTTGAGCTTTAGCAGGGGAATATAACATCAACAAAGACACAATTATCAAGTTTAATGCGTTTCCTGAAAAGGGTAAGCCAGCCATCTCTGAACTGATGGATCACCCACTGCTGTTCTACACAAATTATATACAAAGAGACGTGGTGAACAAAAGGGCCGTCCCCGTTTCCCCTGTTATGTCCTTCGACGGTACCAGTTACAGACAAACAGTGGATGTAAAGTAAACGTCATTAGTAGTGCTGCCAGAGAAAAGCATCGAACTTTCATTTGGAGAAAACGATGTTGGATCCTGTTCGTTTTATTTTAGCTTTCAAGATTCATTGTAAGCCGAAAACAAAATAAGCACTTCTTGTCTTTTGCTCTCTGTTTTTTCCCACTTCAGACATCTAATTGGTGCGCAAGGCCAGGAGATTGAGTTCATAAAAGTGTTTTCTCCCCTGTCCACTTGGCCTCAAAATGGAAGCCATTTGTCAGACCAACAAATTATAACAGGACCAGCCCCTGAAGAAAGGAGAAAATGTCGTGACGGCCTTCAATTGATTGGAATGAATGGTGCAGCACCTAATCGAATCGGATAACAGTTTTGCCGTCGTAATTGTACCCCTTCAGATTATTGTTGATTGGCTGAATCATGACCCACGCTATTGTGTTTGGGCACTTCTTCATTTGCTACCATATTAATCTGACTTTTAGCAATGAATTTCTTTTGATCTCGTTCTTATTACATTTGTCTTTGTTTGCAAAATCCAACATTTTGTATTTAACATTATGTTAATGAAGTTTTAAGATTGAGGGAAACAAAACATTATCACTTAAAACATACATCACCTATTCTACACAAACACATGGATTTAAAAGTTCCATTCATTGCAATTGCACCTATAAGCAAGAGTATGAAAGAAATGAAAGGTTTAAAGGAATGCAAGTGAATATGAGATGAAAGGATTATCGAATTAAAAAATAATCAAAGACTACTCTCACAAACTTCTTGACATTATTAACAAAGTAAGACTTCTTGATACTTGTTGGGAAAGAAGGTAGAGCAGAAGAAAAATGAACAACAATCTTTACTGTTGCGTGTTTTATTTTGAAACTGATGCCTTTATATAGGCTTTTACAATAAAGCTTAAATCTTAACAGAAAATAACTTTATCTTATCGGATAAAATTTTATCTTCTAATCGATAATAAATCTTACCTTTACTACTTCACGATAATTATTATCTTTATTATTCTATCTTAACTCTACAATTTTGAACTAATTCTCAACATTTCCTTTTAATTTAAAATTGAAAAAAAAGTTCACAAGTATGGAGCATTTTTCTCTACAATTCTTTTCTTTAGAGCACTTGTCTCTAATCTTCTTAATAGAGCACTTCTCTCTATTCTTCTCTATAAAGCTTCTTTCTATGATGCGTCTTAGTGCACTTCTCATTAATTAGAAGTCTTTAATTACTTGCACTGTATTTACTTGTTCTTCATTGATAAACTTGCGATCCTTTTTCAAATGTCTAAATCATTTACATTTAAAGTATCGAGATTTTCCTTTACGCCAACAATCTTTCTCTTTATGAACAAACTTCTCATAATGGCCACATTGAGGAATGTTTCCTTTCTTCTTTGATGACAGAAGCTTTGTTAGATAGGCTCCCTCTACCATCTTATCACTTTCTTAGTTTCTCATTGCTCTTCTTTGTTCTTGAGTTTGTAAAGCATTAATCACTTATAGATCTCTCAAGATCTTTAAGAGCTCTTATACCACTTTATTGGAAAAGAGGGGAGAGAAGACGAATAATGAACAACTATCTTTACTGTTGTTATGTTTTATTCTGAAACTGATTCTTTTATATACGCTTTTACAATAAAGTTTAAATTCTAACATATAACAACTTTATCTTACTAGATAAAATTTTATCTTTTATCAAATAACAAATCTTATATTTACTACTTCACGGTAATTTTATTTTTACTACTTTATCTTAACTCTACAATTTTGAATTAATTCTCAACAATACTAAATAGTTCAAAAAATCTTAATGATAATTCCTAAAATTTTGAATTAATTCTCAACAATACTAAATAGTTCAAAAAATCTTAATGATAATTCCTAAAAGGTTCTAGGCTACAATCTCATCTCTAAAAGATTCAAAGGATTTGTCAATCATTGTTTTAATAGATTTGTTGAATACATTACAAGTACAAGAATAAAGGAGGCCTATGAGACAAGAAAGACATATGCAAGGTGCTTTTCAAACTAAAATATATAACAACAATGGTAATAAGAACAAGAAAAAGAAGTAGAATATCAATCATAAATATGGAGGTTATAAAAAGTAAAAACAACACCATTTGAGATTTTTTTTTCCTTATTGGAAAAAAAATCATCCAGTGTTAGTGGGTGCTAGATGTAAAGTATCACAAGTGTGTCACTTAGGATAAGTAGAGAAGATATGTAAGTCTCAACAGATGTAAGGAGAAGCCAAGATTGCCTGTTGCTTATTTATGACCATAAGGTCACAGGTTCAATTCACAGAAATAGCTTCTTTGTAAAAATGCAAAAATAAGTTTGCATACATTATAACCCTCCCTAGAGTTTTGTGCACTGGATACGTTGATGTTGACGTCAAGAGGAGTAGTTATTCATGGTATTATGCTTTGCCACTAACAATAGTTTATAGACAATGGATATATAAATCGTATGACTTATGATGAAGAACTCTAAAGAGCTCGACAAAATTGTTACTTATAAGTTAAAATTAGAAATGGAGCTTATACTGTAATGATGACAGCCCACCAGCCTGATTTATTAATTTTTTAAAAGGAAAATTAAGAAACAAAGTTGTTTTATTTTGTCGCTCTCAGTCTGGCATCAGGCCAGGCTCGGGCCATAGCTTATTGACTTCGAGCCGAGTCGGGTTGGGCCATGCGGGTTTGACTGAGGTCGGGCCGGATTGTCATCCCTAACAATAAAATGCAAAGGAAATATAGCAATTGAGGGCTGAAATTAATCTTTGATATCTATATGTTCCAAAAATTGATCAAAAATCTTTCAAGTGTTGGTTAGTTATTTGAAAAAGGCTATAAGGTACTAATTGAGGAAAAAAATATTGCTTTTATTGATGATATGAAAATAATGTGATAGATTTATTTTATGAAAAATTTTTGGTTAAATAATTGCCAATAAAAGCTTTGCAAACATGGTGGGGCTACAAAACAAGATGTTTAATCAGAGAACATTTGGTTATTTGTCTTTCTCTTACAATCCTCAATTCTTTAAAAAAGTAAAATCATGGCTTTTATAGGCTACAACTCAATTTCAAACAGGATCTATTCACCAATAGGAAATAAAGTGATTATTTGTAGGGATATCTAATTCCTTAGGTCAGAAATTTAGAACTAGGAGAATAATAAGGAGCGTGACTTCCAATAGGAGAATGATGACTTTGATAAAGAACATTTATCATAAGTGTAATGCTGTTGTAATGGAGCCTACATAGTATACAGAAGTTGCAATAGATGAGAATAAATAGTTGCAACAAAACAGGAGTTCAAGATGATTGAAAAGAACTAGACATGAGAATTGGTGATTAGACTTGAACACAACTAAAATATAGGTTTGTAAACAAAGGTATAAGGCAATGCTTATTGTACCCAATTGTCAAATTGGACACCAAAAGGATGGTGTTGGCCCTTATTGCTTAAAAGAGCTAGATTATACATCAGTTGAATATCAAGTCATCCTTTTTAATTGGCTACTTGAAGAAAAAACAATTATTGAACAACCCAACCTGAAGGATTTATTTATTAAGGACATGAGGAAGAGGTACATTTGTTTGAAAAAAAGTGTTGTACGTGTTGATGGTCTCCTCTAGGTGCAATTATGTTGCCATTGAACATTGCCGTATTAAGAAATTGAGAAAAATATTCAGACTGCAACATAAGTGGAAGGATAGTCCAAACTTATTTTAAAGGTTAAAATGATCCCATAATTCACGAGAAAGTTCACATCTTTATCCTTAGTTTCAGCTAATGGGTGCGTCTAGAACTGACAGTCGTTCAAACAACGTGGCCATCTTAAATTCTTATCATGTTTTACTTTTCCTACAAAGAAAGGTGGCATTAGATCGAGCTCGTACTACCTGATATAGGAAAAAGGGAAGAGGAATGCTTAAATGTCATCATTTCTTTCATGCTCAAATAAAACAAATGGAAGTTCTGGTAGAATTAAATCCGTAGTTACATTTAAGAGACCCCAAAAAGGTATTTGACTATCCAAAACTTGAGGCAGATTCAAGAGAATCACCCTCAGATATTTACAATAGGATTCCTACCTACTCAAAATATAATATCCCACCTGTGCTAATTCACATACATCTAAGCTAAAATTTGCTATTCCAAGTTTCCTTCACTTTTTCACACAGCCTGGCGGTTTGAAAAATGGGGGGCAAGCTTCTTCTCTAATTTCAGTAAGCTACAATTTCACAAAAATTGACAGGTTAGGGAAATAAAAGAGAAAAGCAAGGACTACTACACATAGTTTCATAAGAAGCAACAGATAATTAACTTACATCTCAAATTTGTGAATAGCCTCTTTTCTTTTTGTCAAGTATAGCTCACTATCTTTCGGGATATTGTTCAGATAATTGTCTGCAATAAAATTTGCAGAAAACAAACACAAAAAGGATCATAAAACGCCAGTTTAAATTAAGAAACAAGGTGCAACACAAATTTAAGAAGACAACCGAAGTGCAAGTTTTAGCTAGGATTTATTTCTTTGTTTGTGAGGCAATATGATCTGAGGCATCCAATTTCATTCATAAAACAATATGTTAGTTATTCTTTCATGTTCTGAATTGGTATGCTGTTTCAGAAGAAGCATTATGCAATGCCTTCAAGAAGCTAAAAATGTTAAAAACATATCCATCCCAAGAAGTAAAAGAACAATCTAAGAATTAATCGTACTTTTAAATGGTGCTGGTTCTTTAACCTCCACATTCTTTTCGACTTTCCGAGGAGCTGGTTTGTCAGTTTGCAGCAGACCCTGTTCAAGAATGTACCAGCTTTTGCAGCTAGAATTCACAATGGAAAGTCTAACATTCGAGAGCAATCTTTCAAATTACACTCTCAACTATGTAACAACACATGGAACAATTTCTTTTCCTCATATCTTTGCTTGTCGTTATGAAGCATCTATATTTACTCTTATCACTTGTCCAAGAAATCCAAGAAATTACTCATTACAGTCAATTTAATATTATCGCCAATTTTATCATCACGGAAAGATTAGACATGACATATTCAAACATTGATCTTGACATTCAGTTGATATGATCCAATTGTGAATAGAAAAGAGCGTGCACTGATTAAGTAATAACCTCGAAAGTATCATAATGAATCGACTGTATAAGCATCTAACCACTCAACAAATAAGATTTTGATGTTAGGTATCAGAAATAAGTTTGTATCAATCAGTTGCATATTTGGATATTTAAATATTCTTCATAAAACAGACAACAAAACAAATGTTTGGTACCTTCTTCTTTTCCCTCCGCTTCAGTATCTTTACATGGCATTTTTTTATGTAGTGCATCAAATGGTACCGAGAGTGCCTGGAACAGAGCTGCTCTTTAACTTCTGGATTATCATTTAACCAATCAGATATATCTTTGGATTTAACTACTTCACCCTTGTCCAAAGATTCCAACCATTGATAAACTGGTAGCCACTGATCGGTGCGTTGAAACCGGGCATGATGCAAGTCAGCCTGATCAGTCTGGTGCGCTTCTGTTAACTGCAGGCATGAAAACAGAAAGCACTCAAATATTCCAATGCACTACCCCAAAACAAGAAAAAGGTCGTGGATTTTGGGGGTTTAAACCCCACAATTTCATAAAGTTCAAATCTCTCGCTAGATTCCCACCAAAAAAAAAAAAAGCCACAGAAAAATCGAATAGCTGATGAACAAATCCAGTAAACCAATAGCAAGTAAATATCAACCAAATGTCATGATGAGCTAACACTATCCAAATGCAGCAATTGTTTGTAAGGGGCCGAACCTGATTAGGCAGCCTCATGTAATTCTGAAGAGAAAAGAGGCGATCGATGATATCTGAACGAGGCATGGATTGGAGACCAGAGGGTAGAGAGCCGAAATTGGAATCGATCCACGAATCAATCTCGGTAGTGTTGACGGCTTTGGCTTCAGGGAACGCACTGAGCCAAGCACGTGCCATGGTCTCCCATTCTTGGGCCTGGTTAGGGTTTTGGTCGCTGCTCTTCTGCTCTTGCTCAAAGGTTTCTACCGATTGATTCATCTTTTCTGGTATTATCGGATTCAATACCAGCTTCAAAAGTCCAGAATCAACTCTCTGCTTTACAAAATTTTAGACTCATCAATCAAGGAAAGTGGTGGCAGTGGCGTTGAGCTTTTCTTCGTTTATTTTCGGATTACCGTCACTGAAACATGAAAAGTGAAAGCTGTTAACTTTTAAAAATTCTTAATTATTTAAGCCTTTACATACAATTTTTTTAATTTCAATTTATATTGTAAAAATTATTAATTAACTTTTTAACGAAAGTATTTAACAACTGATTTATTAAATTTTCATTTAATATTATTTAAAATTATAAGATTAAAAAGTTAATAATCTTTAATGTTTTAAAAATTGAACCGAAAGTTAAACACGTAACAAAAAAGATTTAGAGTTTAAAAGGTTCAAATAGGATAAAGATTTAATAAAATTAATAAGTATAAAATATGATAATAAGAGATTGTGAAAATTTGAATAATTTAAAATTTAAAATTTAAATGAAAAAAGAAAATTATTAAATAAAAATTTATTTATTTATTTTAGCTTATAAAAATTTATTAATTAATAAAGATTGACCGATTAATTAATAAATTAATCAATTTTTAATGACAAAATTATTAAATATAATTTTTAACAATATATTGAAATTTCCCAACAAAAGAATTTATTTTAGTTTATAGGAATTTATTAATTAATAAAAAATGACCTATTAATTAATAAATAAATTAATTTTTAACCAAAAAAGGTATTAAATATAATTTCAATATAATTTTTAACAATATATTGAAATGTCCTAACAAAAAACATTTCAATATGTTGTTCTCATTAATAGAGTGGATCTTAACTAACAATATTAAATTTTGAGTTCAATATTTTAACACGCATGTTTAAAAGGTTTCAAATTAAAATCACTCCACCCCCATTCTTTATCGATTATAATTTATTGCATTTATTCATATTATATATAACAAAAACATATTAAAATGACATATTTTTATATGAAGGGATATATTAAAATGATATAAGATTCATTTGAAATTAAAATCGCTCTATTCTCATTCTTTACGAGTTTATAATTTCTTGCATTTATTCACATTATATATAACAGAACCATTTTAAAATGACATTGTTACGTAAAGGGCTATATTAAAATGATAAAAGATTCGTTACCTAACAATTTTCACACAATATCTAAAGAACTTGATTTAAGGTTTCTTACCACTACCAACAAATACCAGGATGTAAAATGCAAAACAACATGGTTAAAAAGTAGAATGATAAGAATATGATCCATCAATTGAACAACAATCAACAATTGCAAAAATATAAGTTGTTCTATAGATATTAACAAAGCCATTTATAATTGATGATTTAGGGTACAGGTTAATTGGAGAGGAAGGTGTCTAAGAATTTATAACTCAAAAAGGGAAAAGGGATTAAAAAAATATCAATGAAAAATGGTGTTGAACTCTTTTTTGGAACAATGGTACCCTAATACTATCTAATTTTACACGTTGATCTTATGACCATTTTCTCTCTATAGGAAATATTACATAAGGTAGGTCAAGGCAACATGTTTGCCCTTATCTGAAGATTCTCACAGTTGAGACTAAAGACTAATTAATGGATGTGGAGGTGGCCTCGTTTTGTTACTTGAGAGTTCTTAATATTGTTTGCATAGTTTTCTAAATCATTATAAATGCATTTAAATTTGAAAATGTTTGTTCCATTTGTTTTATTCATGTACACCTTTTAATATTAACATTTTGCTAATCTAATTAATGCATACACTAATTACTCAATATGGAAGCATTAAATTATAATATGATGGACAATTCAAGTTGACATATGAGAGTGGGTCATCATGTTATTATAACAAAGTTGACCTTGATTTTTGCTAACTACAGACAGAGCTGCAAAATGGGACAATCAAGTTATATGTTATGTATAAGCTTGATATTCCAATTTTGGTATTAGAAGTTTTGGCTATAACAAAAGATGTGGGGCTTCATAAGGATATTTAGGCTGATGAAGAGGGTCCTGATGGTAGTGTTCAACCTGATGATGGTGTTATGGTTGATGAAGATGTTAAGGGGCCTGATAGGGATGCTTGGCTTGATAAAGATGTTATGACTGACGAGGGCCCTGATGGGAGTGTTCAACCTAATGATAATGTTATGGTTGACGAACATATTGTGGGGCCTGATAGGGATGTTCAGCCTAATGAAGATGTTGTGGTTGATGATGATGTTATGATGCTGATGAGGATAATCAGTAAAATGTAGTTGGTGGAGTTTCTTCATTTGATGCTTTAATCCCAAATGGCCACCAACTAATGGAGATTGATTTAACTAGTTGTGGGAGTTCCCTTGATAGTGATGAGTACCCTAGTGGAGAGAGGCTTAGGCACACAATTAGAAGGCCTGGTAGCTTTTAGATATAAAGAAAGTAGTGGAACATCATAATAGGCGTTAGATATGGAATTTGACACTGCAAGACAATTCAAGGATGTTTTTATTGATTATTCAATTGCTACAGGGTTTAACGTAAAATGAAAAAAATATAAGGGGATTAGAGTGGAATGCATGGAAGGATGCAAATGGGAGTCGTAAGCAGCATATGATAATAAAAGATAAGTGTTTCAAAATCAAAACATATAAATCAGAGCATATTTGTTTCACGACCAACAAGCCTAGAATGGTATCAATGAAGTTTTTAATTAAGCACTTCAAAGATAGAATCTTGGAGAAACCTAGCATAACCACAACGAAGATGATTGAAGAATGTAGGAAGAAGTTGAATATTTTTATGAATCCAAGAATATGTAGGGTTGCTAAGCAAAAGTTAAGGAAGGAGAAAGCATTAGACTATGCTCGTGAAAATTACTAATCATTGAGATGAAAATTAGCAATTGTGGAAATGTAATTGTCAAGGAATCAAAAGGTTTCATTGTTACAATTTAAAAGATTTTATATTTATTTTGCAACAATTGAAAGATGGTCGAAAATATTTGAGGCCTATACTTAAGATGGATGGTTTCTTCTTAAAGACTTAATTCCAAGGGCAACTAATTAGTGCAATTGGAAGGGATGAGGATGGAAGTATGTATCATATAACATTGGCTATTATTAAAGTGGAAACTAAAGATTCTTGGAGCTCGCTAAAATCACTTGTAAGAGTTGATTAGGATTTAGATCATGGAGATAAAGTCATTATGATATTTGATATGTAAAAGGTACATACATTTTTGGTTTATTATGTAATTAAAGTATTGTCATTTTATATGTGTCTTATGCATTTTTTTGATTGATTTATGTATATAGGGCTTAGTAAGGGATGCATGTCATAAAATGCGTGTCAAACATATTTTTCATAACTGGAATGCATAGTGGAGTGGAAAAGAATTAAGGAGACAATTTTAGGCATATGCATGGTCAACATATGTTGAGGATTTTAATAAGAAACTTGAGAGTCTATATAAAATTAGGCTTGGAAGTGTTGTTCTATTTCTTGAATATTCTAAAGAGAACTGGGTTAGGTCATATTAATCATTCAAATCAAAGTGTCTTATTTTAGATAATAACACGAGCGAGACGTTTAACAGGTGGATACAACCAACGAGGGATAGACCTATTATTAGTATGTTGGAGACCATTAGGACAATGATTATAAGGAGACATTAAAAAAGGAGGGCGTATATGTATAGATGGAAGTTTGATATTGCACCTGTAGTCATTAAAAATTTTAAAAATAAGGAGACAATATAATGGAGGATTATATGGAGTGGGAATGGAGCGTATAAGGTGAGTAAAGGAGATGGGAAGCATGTTGCCAAGCTAGGAAGCAAGAATTATTGTAGTTGTAGAGCATGGAACCTATATGGTTATTTATGTAAACATGCTATTAGCATAATCAATCACTCCAAAATAAGACATAAGGCATTTGTTAATGATTGTTAAAAGAAGAACACCTTTCTAAAGCTATATAATAAGGTGTTGTACCTATCAGGGGAATTAGCTTCTATCCAAAAAATGATTAAGAACATATTCATCCATTAGTTAAAAGAGTAATGCCAGGAAGACCAAAAGAGGCAAGAAGGAGAGATAAGAATGAACTAACAAAGCGCCTATTGCAAATAGAATGTCATAAGATAGTGCAGAAGTGTGGAAAATGTGGAATTTTTTGGTACAACAATAGAAGGTGTAATATAACAACACCAAATGAACAAATTTTCAATGTAAGTAACAAGTAGATTAACATTCTTTGTTTTATTTGGTTTCCAATAATAACATTATGCATATTATGTTATAAGTCTCAATAAATTCTAGAGAAAGACAAACTTTTAAAGAAAATTAGCAACAACAACATCAAGGAAGACATATTCTCAGGTAACTCAGATGACCTAGCAATAATTAATTAAATAAATACAGTGTTACGATATATACTAATCATTATACAAATTTTAATTTCAGAAACCTCATATTTACAATACCATTTCAATTAATTAGGAATGCATATCCAATCAATAAAGCATAAATGTAAGTTTAACATTATGCATATTAATTTTGGACATGAAGATCCTACATTATTCATATCAATAGATGTTTTACTAGTTGATTAACAAGTTGCCAATCCTAAGCAAAATTTTGGATAAGAAGATTCCACATCTTTCAAATTGTCTTTTTAACCTAGAGGTCTTAGATTCAAAGATAAATCTAGCATTATATTAAGATAGTTACAAGTTATAGCAACTAAAAGGAAATCAAGAATGGGAGCAATAGCAAAGATATTGACCTTCCAAATAGTTAAACATGCTTAGCGATGGTTTATATTTTGGATTATACTTTGTGTTAAACCAATAGCCATGGATTATACTTTGTAAATATATTTTAGATTATACTTTATGTTATCCTTTCCCAATTGGTATTGGACTTCGTACATTTTGGATTATACTTTGTGCTAGTCACTTTATTATTTTTCCTTGAAAGAGATATTGCTAGTTGTATATATGATATGCAAGTTGAGAAGAATATTTTAGTAGGTATAGGTTGAACATGAGCATGAGCATTATCTTAAATTGCATTACCTAAAATTTCTCTCAGGAAAATAATAAAATTTCCAATAAGATCACTTTATTGAGTAATTAGAATGTTTAAAAATAAATAAAATTTAACATAAAGGAAAAGAAATCATAAACAAAATAAAATATAAATTTTTATATATCATAAATTTCATACACCCATACATATGAAGATTGAACTAAACCTACTTTGAAACCATATAAAAGATGAAAAATGAAACTAAAATTGAAATGAAGCCTACTATTATATTTAATAACATCAAATTCAACACTTTCTTCTCCTTCATCAACATAAATTCAACACTTTCTTCTACTTCAACATTTCAATGTCTTGCTTCATAATTTTCATTTGCTCATCAAGTAACTTCATTTCTTCTTAACTTCTCATTTTTCAACCCCTTAAGTACATATATTTCTTTCCTTAGCTTTTGAATAACATAAACAACTCTATCATGAAATTGTTAGTTGTACCACTTGAAAAGCTTACAATTACCAATTAGGTAATTAGGACATCTAAAATATCTTCTCCAGGATTACTATTGTTGCTCTATAACGTCGTTAAGGTTTCTTTTAACTCATGATAGCAAATCACTTTTAGCCCATTATTATAGTTAGAACTACTAGAGTCTTTAAATTCCCTATGCAAAATTGCATAAGTAAAATAAATTGTATACATTAGAACTTGTTTGTATTATATTATGACTTCATATAACTTACTTGCATTACATTAAAAAAAATTCCTCTATTCAAGGAATGCAAATAGCATTGGATACAAATAGAAACTAAAGAAGGCAGTGCATAAAGGAAATAACACTAGATATTTTCTACATTTCATGTTGCATCTCTAGCACTACAGCACAATTCAAAAACTTCCCTCAATTTCAGTTCTCAAATGCCTCCCCTATGTTGTTTACAATTGAGAAATGCATAAAGGTCACCTATGCAACATTATGATACAATGTGCTCTATAAGCAATTGGATAAGCAATATGATCAGCGCACACGTAGTTGTTCCTCTATCGCAGCATATTGTAACTATTGAATCAAAAAAGAGAAGAAAATGAGTTGTGGATGCTCATTAGGTTTCCTACACTACCAGCCAAATCAAAACGTCATTCACGTATCTTTAAGGATAAAGCTGAAAGAGCAACATATCTTTTATTCCTAATCTGTCGTACCTCATCAAAATGGAGTCAATTGCATTATTTAGGACAAGTCTTTTAACAAATTTCGTAAAAATACAACTTTAAGTTGAGATTGTCTTCTCGATAAGGACAATCCTCCTACAATTATCGCTATCAATTTAGAACTTAACTCTTCCGCTCTTAAATAACTAGTACATAAAACCATGCAATTTTATATCAATTATGGCTATCAATTTGCAATCTTTTTATCCAGTGCTTACATAATTATATGCATAATTTTTCCTTTACATATAATGAACAAAAGAGAATTTGATCATCAAGACAATTAAAAGAGAATTTCCTAACCAAAAGTGACCAAGATTTAATGTTAAGTCCAAATTAAAGTATATGATGTTGATAAATGATAGAGAATTAGAGACGAGATATCATCAGATATAGCAATTGGGCCTAAACCTGACTCAAAGTCAACTGACTAGGCTTGGGTTGACAGGACCTCAGGCCTAATTTTTATGAAAAAATCAAACCTCAGGTTGGATTCGAACCTGGCCTCAGGCCCAATACCTCAAGGCTGATCGGGCAACAAGGTGATGCAGTGAAGGAAAGCCATGCAAAGAAGCAATCTGAAGCAGATAATTGATGTGCGACAGGAACAAGGTGATAGAGAGAAGTAACCACGACAAAGAGAAGATTACAACACAAAAGCAACGCAATACAGAAGCAAAGCAGCTATGCATAACAAGCAGAGAAGCAGGGCTACAACGTGCACCGAAGTAACTTAAAAAGTAGAAAAAATGGGAAAGAGAAGCAAAGAAGAAGCGGAGAAAGGAAGCAAAGCCACAACGTGCAGAGAAGCAATGCATAAAAAGGAGAAAATTTCTGAAACATTAGTGAAAAAACAAAGACATGCAAATAATAAAAATGATGAATCGGAGATTTTGGGAAATTAGGGTTATATAGTAAGATGTTAAAGAATTTAGTTGAAAAGATTAGTTAATTAAGCTTGTGATTAATACCAATTAAGCCAGATTGTATTGAATCTCATGTCTGATAAAACGTTTACGTGATAATAAAGTCCTACAGAGAGAAAATTTAAAAAATTTCATGTAAAAAATATTTAATGAAAGAGTTATCTTTCTATTAACTCAAGGGTATTTTTAAATGTTTATCAAATGTTGACATTATTTTTGAACTTTTATAAACACTAAGGTCTTAAGTATAATTGGGTCGAAGTGACCTTTTGCACAATGCTTTTCTAGTCATTTTCTTTGTACCAAGAGTCAACATTAGATGGTCATCCGTTTTATTTTATGAACAGAACAATCACCTGCAAATAATAATTAAAAGATGCTGGAGCTTACAATGAGGAGTTTCGAACGTGACCGCAATCATTTTCTTGCATTCCTAATTCTTTTGTAAAGCATGAACTTAACACAAAAAGCCTCAACCATTAGTAACATATAAACCTCCTCTCACATTTACATTTAAGTGCTCGTATCAAAATAAAGAGTAACCCCACTTCACATGCATGGAAGCCATCTCCTAAACTGGGCCTGCATTCCTCTAAAAAATTAATCATCCAACTTCATGTATTCCATGTGCACTTGGTACATGGATATATTATCTGGTCTTTTTGGGTTTGGCCAATTTCTTCTTTCTTTTCTTCACAGCCTTTGGCACCTTATTCTTCCGAGCTTCCCTCTTCTCTTCTTTCACTTTCTTTTTATTCTCTTTTCTGGCTGCTTTTCGATCCGTTGGATTTGGTTTATCCGTTTCAGATGAATCATCCCCACCTGAATCACTCGAGTCCTCTTCATCGCTGTGTATTGATGACTCAGATTCACTATCGGAAGAGAGAGAAGGGCCATCAACACTGGCAGTTGACCCTTTTGCAGGGTTTGCAACATCTATCTGCTTGTCTCCACTGGCTTCTTGTTGCTCGTCCTTGTGAGCCAAAACCAAAGCATTCAATCCTGTAATAGTCTTATAGTACATGTCTCCGGTGTCCTCGCCACTCTTTAACCTAAAAGCCTCATCCTCAGCATTCTTGACATGTTCAAGTGTCTTCGGAATGTATGCCTACAGAAAGCAACATTTTCATTACATTAAGATTCCTCCAAAATCCATATACTTGAGAATATCAACTTCATATGACAAGTGGTTTGGCATTACATTATGCCCAATCCCAACGGAGGAATTAATCACAAGTACTCATACAGAAAATAAATACTGAATTCTGTTCTCTTTCAACAAGTTAAATTGCTCAGGAACTAAATAATGGTCTATATCAGAAACAAAATGACATTTTCGCTAACACTCTACTTGTTAGCATGTATTCTGAGTTTTTGGTCAGTTATTTTGTTTCACTTGTGAGGTTGTAGTTTATTAGTTTCAAACTCGGCAATATACTTTTCAACTGATCTCCAAGGGAAAATATAAAGAACTTCAAACAGGAAAAATGGATAATAATAAAAAAAATCACCTGCAAAAACACAGAATCTGCAATCTCATCTTCCACGGTCATGTCTCTTTCTGAAACTCTTTTTTGAACCTGAAGAAGATTATCATTAGTCATATTATAAGCATCCAACAAATAGATAAATAAATGAAGTAGGCCAGGAATCAAACCTCTTCCAAATAACTATCAACAGAATCATCAGTGATAGTTGGATCAACAATAAAGTCAAATAGCTCTCGAATTGTCATAACAGCTACACCATTTTTCTTGAAGAAATCCTGCATGCCATATAACTTGTTTAGTCTATTTCATCAACAATCCAGTTTTGTCCCTAACGTAACAAGAAAGCAACAATCACTCATGAAGAAAGAACTTACAGAAACATGAACACAGTCTTCGCGTAAGAAATCAAGAGCACGTGGATGGTCAAGATCAACTGATTGGGAGACATCTATTATGTACAAGTGACCCTAACAAAAAGAAGAATAACATAAACAAACCGTTATCAGGAGTAACTCATCAACCATATGAAGTTCAACCTTTGAAATCACGTCAGTTCCAACCAATGCTTGATCTATTTCAAAATTTTTGGCTTCATGACCGTATAAGCAGAATTGATGACAACCAAGGCAGTTATCAATTTGATAAGCAAAAGACTCACCTCAAAATAGAGTATGTTATATTCGCTAAGATCTCCATGTACCAATTTGCATTTCTGGTACAAAGTTCTCATTGCAATAATCATCTGTCGGAGACATGCCATAAGGTTAACGCAATGAAATAAACAGAAGACACCAAAAGGTTAATGCAATGACAGAAACAAAAGAACACTGGTTCTTTCAATACAATCTGCTCAACGACCAATCTGATCAACCTATGTGATAGTCCTACTTTTCACCTTCATCTAGGCTTCTGAGAGCATCGTGATAATATAGCTTACTTTTTTTATTTTTAATTTCAAGACTCATCCTCCCCTCCCGTGCCCGGCACAACATTAGGCTAAAGCCTCCAAGGGCGTTCACTTATTACAGATTACACACTACCACCTCCAACTTTGACAAAGAAAGCCAAGAAAAGAGAGAGATTAAAGCAAAATATCTGGACACACCTCTAAATAACCTTCACGTAACTTATCCAGGGATAAAGCAGCATCCTTAAGACGAGGTGCAGCCCAACCAGCCTTTCCTGTAATCCAGGACGTCGTAACAAATTAGCAGGACAAAAAGTCTCAATTGTGTCTACCCTCTGTCCCCCTACCTCTCAAATACTTCATGCCTCATGCCTTGATATTCTTAAAATTAATTTGATGATTGCATGATGTTAACAATGTCATGTTACAAGAAACAAAAATAAGCAATCAGAATTAAACTAGACAAAGCACTATACCTATGAATTCCATGACCAGCACATGAAGTCTCAAAACAAGGGGTGTAGGGCACCTAATTCCAGCAACCTTCAGCCTACATCTCACAAAAAATCAGGATCAGCCTATCTAATTTGCATTTAACAAATCAGAATGAAAGGAAATTACGAACCAAATCAACAAAATGTATTGTGTTCTGATTTATGTAATAGACACGTAGAACACAATAGATGGATGACCAAAACACATGATCGCAGTTTAAATTAAGTGCTTATTTTACCTCATAAGATTTCTCATTTCTTTTTCAGCCCATGTCTTTACCATTTTTCTTGGATTGTGCTTGCAATAACCAAATCTGAAACGGTAATCACCTTGTACATACCGATCTCGATCCCTACAGTTGAACATGACCAAAATAAGTTAAATCCAAGGAAAAACAAGTCACAAACGCATTTAATGGAAGAAAGGTTACTACCAAAAACAGCAGTTCAAAAACATTTAGTATAGTAATAAGAAGATTTCTGAAAGTTCTTCAATGCTCAATGTTGCTGTTGGAGTCTGTACCAACAGCTTGACTAATAGTGAGAACACTCATTTACTTAACATACTAAATTTTCCTCAAAACAAATTTAAAGGTGAAGACAACTTTCTAACGAGAACATGCAGGCTGTTTTATCTCCTGTACTTACTTAAAAACCAAAACTGAAGTTTTGTACACTTTGATTGCTAGTTCCTGACCATCTGATTTCGTGGCATGATAAACATTTGCCTAAAAAAATACAAAGAAAAAATTATAATGAGGAATTATTTATCTCACAACTGCAGAGTCAATGAAAGCAATTCTTAGAATATTAGACATTTAAATGAACACAAACTGAAGGTTGGTTTGGAAAGTATTTGCTTGAATACCTCCTTTCCAGTGGATATGCAGCCATTGATGTCATTGAACACACCACGATTAAGCATTTTGAACAAAACCATCCGAGTTCTAGGATCAATGGCCTGAAGAACAACAAATCCAAATAAATACTCCCATCAAAAGCTACAAAAGCCTACTACACTGCACACTACAGAATGGGGAAAAAGATTGTGCCTTCTCTATCCTTTAGTTTATGGAAGGGAAACAAAACTTACGAATTGCTGCAAGAGATACTAACCTGCTCAACAGTAGCACGATCAGCTTTGTCATTGTTTCTAATTTTACCAATGGACATATCTCGAACACTGTCTCGAATGGCAGTTGTCACCGAATTAGACATTCTAACATTCATCCTACCCTCCCACTCCTGCATAAAAATCACTTTATCAGGAATAAAAAATCAAATTATATATATAGACAAATATATCCGCACTCTAAACCACAATAACACATTAAAAAAAAATGTTTCTAACATTGAGAAAGTAGCCTAACCGACACAAATAAAAAACTTAATGAACATGATCTAAAATTCTGAACCATAAAGTATCTATAGAATATATATATATGTATAAGCGACACCTCTAAAGGAGAAGCCCGAATATGATTAGAGAACTTCTGGTTACGATTTGAGAGAGGTTGCAAAGAGGACAAATTAGGGCGCGAATGGAGGCCTCCGTGAGCATTTGGGCGTCTAGAATTGAGCGAAATTGTTCCCTCCACCGATCCGTCGTCGTCTTGGGCGTCCAACCAATCCAACGCGTCTCCAATTTCCGAGTCCGACGACCATGAATCCTCTTCTGCATCTTCAACAACACCATACGAGGTGTCATCCGTCATCGTAGGCCCTAATTCCTCGACCAAAGACATCGATTTGGAGGACCAAACAGAATTGTGACTCAACTAGGGTTTTAGGGTGAGCCAGCCAGCTTTTGTAGCATATAACAAGTACAGTAGTGACGTAGCAGTAGTAAAATTTCCCTTCATATCGAAGTGAAACGACACCGTTAGTTGGGGGGGGAATATCCAAACCCTTCCTGTTGTGTCCAGAAAGGCTTTAAGCCCTACACGATGTCTAATGGGCTTGGAACCCCAAAATTCCTTATCTAACTAAAATTTTTTCCTTAAAAAGTGTAAATTGATGTTCAAAATTTTCTACACAAAATATCAATTACATATAATGAATTTGTATCTATATTAATAAAAAACAGTCTCTTTATTAATTAAAAATAAAGTTATATACTTTTAGACCTCTCTAGATCTCGTAATTAACAAGATTTTAACTGAATTGTTGTTGTTGATGAGTTCATACCCAAATTAAGATGTAGTTAATTGAAGTTTGGTTTGACACGACCATGACATATTATAGTAATCGAAATGGAATAAGATTTGATAGTTATATCATACTGGATGTTCTTGTTGTATTGATAGGAATTTATAATGCTTTTCTCCAAGTTTTTTTTTGGAAAAGAACGTTTCATAAACAACCCTTTAAATTTGTTGATCAAAATAGACCAAAAATGGAACAACATATGTACTTTACATTAATTTTGGGAGTCAAAGTTTAACACATTACATATTGAATACGACTACTTGAACAACAATACACGAATGTGTATAATAAGGGCCATAAGTCTACCATTAAGCAAACA
>JANSVA010000006.1:39954261-39964632 GCA_025504915.1 Erythroxylum reticulatum
TTATATACTTTTAGACCTCTCTAGATCTCGTAATTAACAAGATTTTAACTGAATTGTTGTTGTTGATGAGTTCATACTCAAATTAAGATGTAGTTAATTGAAGTTTGGTCTGACACGACCGTGACATATTAAAGTAATCGAAATGTAATAAGATTTGATAGTTATATCATACTGGATGTTCTTGTTGTATTGATAGGAATCTATAATGCTTTTCTCCAAGTATTTTGGAAAAGAATGTTTCATAAAACAACCCTTTAAATTTGTTGATAAAAATAGACCAAAAATGGAACAATATATGTACTTTACATTAATTTTGGGAGTTAAGGTTTAACACATTACATATTGAATACGACTACTTGAACAACAAGACATGAATGTGTATAATAAGGGCCATAAGTCTACCATTAAGCAAACATTTGGCCATAACATACTCTGAGCAAAATTATAGGGTGTCTTAGGCGTGATTTTAGGAACCAATTAGCTATTGTATTTGGTGTATAATGAAATCTTTTAATGTATGAGCTGTTTTAGGTAGGTTCAGATTTTCTTCTAGTTTATAAAGAAAGACTTGTATGTATATTCGTAAGGCAACAAGATCATAGAAATAACAAACAACCATTCTCAGAATTTTAGTAGTCTTAGAGCCATATCCTACCAACAACCAATGATAAAATTGACACCACGGATGGCAGTAATGACGAGAAGAAGATGAAGAAGGACAGAAGGAAAACTATCTCACCGAACTTCTTGACTTTGAATGACAATCCTGGAAGCCTAATCACACAGGTTCAGTTGAAAGGATGTAATTATGAGGAGTGGGCTCTTCCAATACGAATTGCGCTATGGGCAAAGAAGAAATTCGGATTCATTAATGGAACGGTGACTCAACC
The DNA here is from genome assembly GCA_025504915.1 of Erythroxylum reticulatum. Lineage (NCBI taxonomy): Eukaryota > Viridiplantae > Streptophyta > Magnoliopsida > Malpighiales > Erythroxylaceae > Erythroxylum > Erythroxylum reticulatum. The sequence goes on from JANSVA010000006.1 coordinate 39,955,152, forward strand.
AAATAAGAACTCAGATGAGCTGGAAGATTGGTAGACCGTAAATTCCACAATAGTTTTTTAGGTACTCAACGCTGTAGGATCAACCTTGAGATCGACTATTACTCATGCGGTGAAAGTTAAAGACTTGTGGAAAGACGTCAGAGAACGTTTCTCAATCAAAAGCAATCCTCGAGTCCAACTGTTGAAGGCCAATCTTACATAGTGCAAATAGAAAGGCCTTCTATAGTTGTTTATTACGGGAAGTTAAAGCTGACTTGGGTTGAGCTAGCAAACTATGAACAATTATTGGTGTGTCGATATGGTTGATGCAAATGCAACCTGTCTGCAGAATTAGAGAAAAAGTGGGAAAAGGATAAAACCCATTAGTTCTTGATGGGACTAGATGATACAATTTATGGGACGGTCCAAGTTAAGTATCTCTAGCACCGAGTCGCTTTCCAACTTGTACAAAACTAATGCAACGGTGGTGCAGGAAGTACGTGTTCGCACCATGACCCAGGCCAAAGATGAACGTGTAGAGCTATGGGGTTCACCATTCAAGCATGAACAGGTAGGCGTAATACAAAGGCTGAATGGGAAGAGAAAGGACATGTTGGATATATTTGAATTTTCCCGAAAATTTGCACAACGCTTAATTGCATCTTTCAGTTTTTGAATAACTTATTAATTAAGTTATATAATTTAATTTTGATAAAGATAATAAAATGATTCGATAAATAATTTAAATTAATAGGTCAAAATTTGGGTAGAAAATGAATCTCGATCATTGTGGACTGGGCTCATATAGAGCCCGCGATGGGAAAGCTCGATATGAAAGTTATATATAAAGGTTAAGGTCTCATATAGTTGCTTATATCATTCATAAGCACAAGAATTCTTTGACTCGTTAAGAGAGCTTACGCTTTGAAAAAACTATAGAAAGGCTTGATCGAGTCTCAGTGAGTAATTCCTGTGAAAATGACGGTAGATTCGAAATCAGATATTTTCCGCATTTCTTAGTTTATTGCCCTTTTACGTTTAATTTGGGATATATAATTAAGGTCTCATTAAGTATTACGTATAGTATTAGAGTGGTGACGTGATCGGGTGGTTAAAAACGAAGATTTTTCAGTTTTTCTCCATAAGGTTATCAGAGAGTTAGAGAGTTAGCTTCTGTTTCTCAATTTTTCTTACTTTTAGATGCATGAAATTGGTATAAATGTGTTCAATCTTGAGAAACAGGTCGAAAACTTGCCTCGAAGAGCAAAAATTTGACGTAAAATTGGGCGAAAATTGCCATTTTTCGGCGAGGGTGCGTCTCACAGTCGGTGAATAGTGGCGCAGGTAGACAACATGTCTGTTACACACACCAGACATGTGGAGAAATATTGATCAAAAACATGTCTGGCTGGTGTGTCACACGCCCCAACATCGCTGGGAACATATGTGCGTCGTGGCGTGTGCTCAGCACGCTCCAGACACGTACGCGGTCTGCTAACATCACTATGACATCAATGACTAATGTCACAAGGGTGTCAGTCTTGTGTGTCTACGAGAAGGGCGAGTGCTGGATACGCGAAAGGCATCAGATGCGAGTGCAAACGCATTGGGCTAACGCTCCTGTGATGTCAATCGCTGATGTCAGCATTACAGTGGTGCTAACGTCAGCTGTATGGACAAAAAATAAAAAAATTTCATGTTTTTCGTAAGGTTGCCTAGGGTGTTTTGGGTCATTTTTCAAGTCCGAGAAATTTATAAATTAAATTTTTTCATTTTTTGGATTTATTACATTAGTAATAAATTAAAGTTTAACTCCAGAAAAAGTAATTAAGGCGTTCTAAAGCTGATTTCGAGTAAATTTTCAAGCTTCGGACATCACATGAGGGAGATATTTCAAGTTTTCATGTCTCGTGTCCATGTTCAATGTTCGAGATTGAATGATAGTCACTCGGAAAAGAAATTAAGACATTTTAAAACCATTTTTAAGTGAATTTTTGTGCAACGAAATTGCCATAAGGGAGATGCATGAGGTTATCATGTCTCGAGCTACTGATTCAGCATCTGGTAACACACGATAGTCTCTCTAATGGGATTTCTTTGATACGGAAGTCTTAAATAAAGTTTTTAGAGAATTTTTTCAGTACTAATGTGTGATAATGAGACTGTGCATTCAAGTTTTTGCATTTATTGATGTTATATTATTACACACCATATGCCCATGAAAAATATGTGGATAACGTAAAGTATTCCTTATGTTTGTGGACTTTTTGAGTGCTGATGAGAATGTAGTCACCAAAGTGGCTTTTCGAGTCAGTATTTTGAATTGTTCTGCTTGCATGTTGGGGGATGTCCATGGTTTTATGTTTGGTTATTCTACCCAAAGGTGTTGACTTTACATAAGATTATGAGATGTGCATAAAGACATTAGATAGAGGGAAGTTGTTGTTCAAGTGATCTATTTGCCCAAAGTTGGTAGTGTCATGAGAGTTAATAGTTTGTATCTGATCGCTTTTATGTGAAGGTATAATAGCATATATTATGTATTCAGCCCAAAGGTGTTTCATAATATGTGTTATCAGATTCTTGATACAGATACTATTTCATGACTTTAAGTATTGTTGTTGTCCTACAATTGTGTTGATCTAAACATTGTCATTTTGTAGTCACCTTTTCGGTCAACAATATTAGTGTTACCATTGAAACCCTAATCGGTTTCAATACGAAGAAGTGAACAGAAGATGTATTGAATACTGTGGAGATAACTGAAATTGATATGGCCATACGGACGGATAGGTCATCTCCACCTACATTTATGAGCTTGAGAGCTCATATAGCAGCTTATGCAGCTTAAGATTGATCTAACAGATTATGTCTTATGACCATTAAGAGATTCATACCTAACCATCTGCTTAGTGGATTTCCAGATATAGGCATAGTAAAGGAGTTTCTTAGAAATGTCTCCCATAGGTACACAGTCTCACCTAATGTTAAGATAAGTGCTTTGATGAAAGAATTATTCTTCATGAGGTACACGAAAGAAGGGGGACAGATGGGGTATATATCAAGAATGATCCATCTTTACAATAGACTAAAGATGATAAACATTCTTCTTCCTGATGTCTTCATAGTTCACCAGACTTTGAACACACTCCCTCCAGTTTTTAATAATCTGGCGATGACATAGTATTCGTTAGATGAGAAATGGGATTTTAATGCTTTGATTACCCATTGCGTTGTTAAGGAGGAGAAACTCAAGCTTATTACTCCTACAGCCCTAGACACAACTAAACGAAATGAAAAGATGAAACCCTTTAAGATCAAAGGTAGCAAGTCTAAATCTTCTCTACATGCTGATGTTGATCAATCTATTGCTAGTAAAGGTCTTGCGGACATAAAGAAGCCAACAGTATTAGGCCTAGAAAGAAAGAATGAGACCATCAAGTAACTCCCTGGCTTGTCAATTTATGAATCTAATTTGTGATAGTCGCATTAAGATCTTGGCTATATAGTGGAACATTTGATCATGATGATTCCACAGTGCAGGGGTTCATACCCAGGATAGAGTCACATAAAGGAAAGGAGAAACTGATGGTTCGCATCAATGAAGAAGAGGAAGTAATATTTATAGAGGATATATGTACTAAACCTTGTTGTAAGGTTTATTTTAGTTTTTACACAGCACATTTTATATTTGATCTTTGTATCAAGTTTAGATAAAGAAAGTTAACATTTTGTATTAATGCTTATGTTATACAGTTGTTGCTTAATGCAAAATATAATGGTACAACTTTCTTGTCATATGGTTTGTATAGGATGTGTCTTACCTCAAATTAGATATATGCTTCTTCGTATCTTGCTAAACAAGTCATAAAAAGAAGAACCCTGATGAATGAAAAGTTATACATGGTGCAGCATAAAAGTTTAAGCCACATTTTTAAAGCTACGGTTAAGAGATTGAATAAGGAAAGCATTCTCTCAATTTTGGATTATGATGATCTTGGAACATGTGCTGACTGTTGCAGGGGTAAGTTGACTGAAATAAGGATAAAGAGGTCAACTTGTGTTTCTAACTTGTTAAGTCTGATACATATGGATATCAATAGACCTTATATAGTTGCATTGTGCAATTCTAAATGTATTCTGACATTTGTTGATAATTGTTCCCATTACAGCTTATGTGTTCTTGCTTAAAGATTGAAGATTGAGAATCAATTGGGAAAATCTACGCAAATAGTCAGATTTGATCGTGGAGGAATGTATCATGGCAAACATGGTGTTTCAGGACATGAATAAGTCCATTTTCTAGATATATGGAATCAGTTGGAATAATGATTTAGTTCACTATGTTGGGTAGTCCTAAGCAAAATAGTGTGTTACCTAAAGGCTTAACAGCATCTTAAAGGACTTGAAGAAGTCAATGCACAGTAGGACTGATCTACCTAATTATCTAGAAGTGTGAAAATCCAACCTTATACACATTTATGTATGAGGCTACTCTACTAAGGTAGTATAATCCTTATAAAGACAAATTGCATGCTCGTTTTGCTCATTGCTATTTAGTAAGATCTCTCAACCACTCGAAAAGCTATAAAGTTTACTATAGAAGAGGGACCAGAGTAGTGGAATCATAAACAACTAAGTTTCTAGAATACTAGGCCCTTTAACCGTTCAGATGATAGCAGGAGGGATACTATAGTTATTATGTACTTGTTACTCATACAGCTAGATCCGATGGATCTAGGTTGTTGTATCGTGCTTGTACAAGGATAGGAACTCATACTTGTACACACAGAGGAACCTGGGGGTACAAGATCTAATGCAGTTGTGTAGATCTGCTAGAGTGAGACGACCTGCTATCTCATCTGATTACATAGTCTATTAGTTGAAAAGGACTATAATATTAAACATGTTACATATCCAATTACATTTACAAATGTTGTTTTTAGACTCAGTGCATATTTGTGGTGAGATTCAATGAATGATAAGATGCAATCTACGAAACATAGTAAGGTTTAGGAGCTAGTTGATTTGTAGCAAAATTGTAAACTCATCAGTTGTAAATAAGTTTTAAAACCTAAAGGATTTAAGGATAAAGTTTAGTAGTTTATAAGCTCGCTCAGTTGCCTGATGGTTCACTTAGGAAGGTTGACTTAATGTTACCTTTTCTCTTGTATCCTCTAGGATACATTTTAAGTGATTATGACAATTGTAGCTTGTGATAATATTGAGTTACATTATATAGTTGTCAAAATCACTCTCCTGAATAAAGACCCTTATGAAGAGGTCTATATATGGTACAACCTGAAGGATTTCAGGATCCAAATAGAACTAACATGATTTACACGTTAAACAGATCAATATGTGATTTACATCAAACCTCCCAAAAGTGATACTTTACATGTGATGAGGTTTTGGCCTTTTTTAGTTTCATGGAAAACAAAGTTAAAAGAGATGCATGTATCATAAAGTCAAGGGGAGCAAAGTTATCTTCATATTATTACACGTAAATGATACATTGCTCTCATCAGATTAATTGACCATGTTACATAAGGTTAAACAACTTTTAGTCAAGCATTTTGACATTAAAGTTCTGGTGAAGCATCTTTTGTCCTAGGTATTCAGATTCATCGAGATAGATCTCAATACTCATCAGGCCTCTCAAAGAGTGCATACATTGAGTATATGTTACAAAGGTTTGATACGGTTAACTATAAATATGTTATAACACTAATCTCTCATAGTGAGAGATTATCTTTGGCATAGTATCCAAAGAATAAAGTAAAGAGAAAGGTTATGAAAAATGTTATGTATTCTAATATGGTTGATAGCCTAATGTATGCTTGAGTATGTACTAGGCGGGACATTGCATTTACTATTAAAATGTTTAGTCAATATCTAATTAACCTAGGAATAGACTATTGAAATGCAATCAAACGAGTGTTGAGATATTTGAGGGAACTAAAGATTATATGTTGACATATAGGAAAGTCAACAATCTAATCTCGTAGGAAATCTATATACAGATTTAAGTTATGTGTCCGGATGATTGAAAGTACACTTAAGGTTACATTTTTATGTTTGTAGATGGTACAATGTCATGGAGGGTGACTTCCTCGACCATGCATACAGAGTGCATGTTATAGAGCTGCTTTACAGAAGATTTAGCTCAAAAACTAGATTTTTGAGTTGTCTGTGGTTGATTTAGTGGCTAGACTCATTAGGTTGTACTGTGATAATCTTGCTACTATGTTGTTTAGCAACAACAAAAATATTACAGGGTCTTAGTATTTAGAAGTCAAATATTTGACCATAAAGAATTTGATACGAAAAAGGTAACCTTAAAGTTTGGAGCATTTAAGGATTGAGAAAATGTTAGCTGATCATTTAACTAAAGGACTTCACCCACTTATGATTGTGAGACAAGTATATAGTATGGATGTTTTGAAGTCCTTAGACACTGTTAACTAGGGGATCATGACCTCTGTGGTGTGTGAACTTAAGTGAATCATTCTTTTGTCTTGGTTTAACGTGCACGAGTCCTATAAGACTAGATTGTGATAACTAGGTAGCATTGCATATTGCATCCAATTTGATGTTTTATAAGCACATCGAAGTTGATTGTCACTTTGTGCGTGATGAAACTAAAAATGGGATCGTTCGTCTTGCTTATATGTCCACACTTATAAACAACTAATTGATATTTTTACGAAGGCATTGAGCAAGCAACAACTCTACTTTGCAAGTTGGGCATTCATAAACACTCTAATTTGAAGAAGATATTAGACATGATTTTAGGAATAAAAACTTGTATGTCTATATGTGAGGCTAGGAGATTGTAGGGATAAGAGAACCATTCTCAAATCTTAATAGGGTGGATGTTAAGAGATATATTTATAAACATTTAATATATTTGAATACAAATTTAATTTCTTAGACAACGAAAAAATAACTTCCTATTATTTTTTCATCTAGTAAAAGTGAGTATCTAGAATTACCAAATGCTACAGCAAAATTAATATAGCTATATTCCTTACTAGATGAACTTGGATTTCGTTCTTCCACAATAACCACTTTATGGTATGATAATGATGAAACAATATACTTTAACTTTAATTTTTAATTTTCATACAAATTAGATTATTATTTTATTCGTGAGATAATATCATTGAGAAGGTTCAAGCAAAGTTTATTTCAAAGGTTGATCAATTTATTGACATATTTATAAAACCACTTGGTCCGAAGAGCATTCAAAGAGCACCAGGACAAGCTACTCCGTTATATCATCATCTCTCTCATATCATATATTTAATTGAACTTTCAAAACAACCTTATCAGTATCTTGAAAAGCAATCTTAGATTGGGATTTGACAGCAAGCTTAACATATTTTCATTCTTGATATGGTTATAATCAAAGGTTTCCTAAATATATCTGTCGCAACTTTGACTATATAGAAGTAGTAGGCTCCAAACACCATCAAATCATCCTCCTCCGCTCTCGTGTTTAACCCTCAGCTCCTCCACATTTTTCAAAAAAGAAATGTGGAAGAAAGCTAGTTCCTCTCCTATCAAAGGTCTAATCAACCGAGGACATGCCATCTTGAACTAAATAAGCACGAGCTGATCAATGCAGACGAGAGTTTTGCCCGACATGCCAAAGACGCGGGTATAATGGTATTTGTCTTATTTGCTGTAGTTATCAAAGTGTTGCTATGAATTCAAAAGGAATATTATAATTGTCTAAATTGTGCACTAGAATACGTAACCATCATGGCTTCGTTCTATTGACTTTAAAGTTCAGAAGAAAAGACACACCAACTATTAATAATATTACAAATTTAACATATTAATTCAAGTGCCATTGCCAGAAATGTCCAAGCTCTGCATGCAGCTTAAGTTTCCTCCACAGATACCCATACTGATCCACCCCGGCTGTTGTTGAAGCCGACGACAGTACTCAGTTGTTACTGTTCATTACCGCTTTCTGATTAATTCTCTTTCAGGATCTCCCATTAAAAGATGTAATGGGAGGTCTTGGGTTGTCAATGTCACCAGGTCGCATATTCGCAGACATGCACTGCCAGAAAACTAGAATGAGAAAAAATTTGTGCTGGGGTAATTTCTGTATTATGTATATTATTTATTCGCTCTATACTTCTATTACAGTTTTTAGTTTTTTTTAATTTAATGTAGAAATTATTCAGTTGAATTTCTGATTTTATTTTTAATTTTTGTTTTTGGTAATTTATAAAAATAGTTTTTGTTTTTGTTTTAATGAAATCTGATTTACTATCAATTTAATTATTTAACGTTAATTACTAATAAACTTATAATAATAACAAATCTTTTTCACGTAAATTGAAGGAGATTTCATTCTAACATCTCGATAAATTGAAGAAGGGGTAGCTAAACACGATGCCCAAACGTCTGTTAGATAACAATCTAGTCCAACAGTACAAGTTGCTAGGCTTGGTAAAAAGCCTGGGGACTTCTTGTAAGACCCGAAGAGTTGGACTTTGATGGTTTCAGATGAACTAACCAAGTAACGTTAGTCGCAAAAAGTACGTGAAGCTTCCTTCATTTCTAATTATTTTGTCGTAAACTCTTTTTTTAATTATTTTTTGTTAGACTAAGTCTTCTGAAGCAGGATATAAAATCTTCTTAGTTTAGCTGACTATGGAAGTAATACATATTTCAAGAATCGATTTATTTAATTTAATCGTAAAAATTTTAAATTATTTTATTTTTTAATTCGATTGTTAATTGTTCAGTTATATCTATTTTATTAATTGATATTGTTAAAATTTGATTAATTAATCGATCAATTTTATAAATTAATAAATTATTATAAACTAAAATTAATTAATTAATTATATTTAAATTTTTATCTATTTTATGACGTTAATTTAATTTTTTATTTTAAGACAAACTTAGCAATAAAATTTTAAAAAAGCATTGTTACTAATGGCATAGTTTTTGCACGTCACGGCTTCCTCATGCTCTTTTGTCGCCATTTAACAACTTCAAGACTGAGGAAAGAGCAGGCAAAGGTCTGCCTCCAATTTGGATCAATCAAATTGGTGCCCTTACAAACAAACCAACTCATATTGACGTGAACGACGTCTTGTCGTTTCGTGTTTGATAGAGCTGGAAGATCCTCGAGCTTTTGCTATCCTTCTGTAATTTCTGCATCGTTCGAGGCTTGATGCGAAAGTGACCACCACCAAATGCCATCTTCCTTCACAATATTATATAATAATTAAAAACTACATGTCTATTTAAATAGAAATGATATAAAAAGTTGCAAATTCCCTTAAAAATTATTAAGGAGTCACGTAGTTCCTATTAGTAATTATTTTAAAGAAAAATACTAACATCAAAAGCATGATTCAAAGATATTTCTTTTGTTTATTGAAAAATTTAAAATTTAATTTAAAAATTATTAAATAAAAATTTATTTATTTTATAAAAATTATTAATTAATTTTTTATAATAAAAATTATTA
>JANSVA010000006.1:40010416-40020560 GCA_025504915.1 Erythroxylum reticulatum
GTGCACCTCCTCTTGGGATTCAAATGACAAAGAATAGCCTAGGATTTAAGACAAATGGATCAATTTGGGCTATGATCCAACTATTAAGCTTGGCTAGCTCCATTCTCTCCATAAGTTGGCCCATATGTGCATATAAGGCCTCCTTAAGCCTTCCTAGCTCTGACCATGAGCCCAACTGGCATAGCTAGCTCTCTCCCTTGGGCTCCCTCTTATATGCCCCCATCGTGGTGATCCATAGCCCTACTTACATTAGTCCCTCCCTCTTCAACAAGATTCGTCCTCAAATTTGAATCCATATTAAAAGGAGAAAGGTCAACAATATTAAAGGTAGCAGAAACATTGTACTCACCTGGCATATCAATATTGTAGGCATTTTCATTGATCCACTCCAACATTTGAAATGGACCATCACTCCTAGGATCTAACTTAGACTTCCTTTGGGTAGGAAACCGTTCCTTCCTCAGATGCACCCAAACCTAATCACCAGGTTCAAAAGTTACTAGCTTGCACCCCTTGTTAGCTTACTTGCATAGACCTCGTTCCTCTACTCATTGTGCTGTCTTGCCTTCTCATGCAACTTCCTGATCGTCTCAGTTTTTCTCTTGCCATCTATACTAGACAACTCATGTAAGGGTAAATGCACCAAATCTAAAATAGTCAAAGGATTAAAACCATAGACAAAGCTCAAATGGTGAAAAACCTGCGGTAGAATGCATACATCTATTACATGCAAAGTCAATGAATGGCAAACAATCACCCCAAGTTTTTAAATTCTTGCCCACATCAGGATGCAATAAAGTACCCAAAGTCCTATTGGTAACCTCGGTCTGACCATCAATATGTGGATCACAAGTAGCATAATAAAGTAGTTTGGTACCCAACTTGCCCCACAACACACACCAAAAATGACTCAGAAACTTAGCATCTCTATCTGAAACAATAGACCTAGGAAGACCGTGCAATCTAATAACATCCTTAAAGAATAAATTCACAATATGCACGACATCATTAGTCTTATGGCATATAAGAATAAATTCCCAATATGCACGACATCATCAGTCTTATGGCATGCAAGGAAATGCATCATCTTACTAAATCGATCAACAACAACAAAGATGTTATCATACCCTTTCTTTGTTCCAGGCAGTCCTAAAACAAAATCCATAGAAATATCAACCCAAGGTTTAGTAGGCACATGTAAAGGGGTATACAATCCATGGGGTTTAATAGTAGATTTTGCCTGTTTGCATGCAATGCATTTGGCACATACACACTTAACATCCCTACGCATACCAGGCTAATAGAAATGTTTATGCAAAATATCCAGTGTCTTAGCAACTCCAAAATGACCCATTAATCTACCACTATGGGCCTCATGCACAAATAAAGCACGTAATGAACAGTTAGGCACACACAGTTGGCTACCCCTAAACAAATAGCCGTCATGCCTATTGAATTTCTGAAAAGTAGCATGCTCATAAGCATTATACACAGTAGCAAAATCATTATCAGAAGCATATATATCCTTAAGTTGCTCAAACCTTATCATTTTAGAAGTAAGAGTAGAAACTAAGGAATACCTCCTAGATAGTGTATTGGCTACCAAATTTTCCTTTCCTTGCTTGTACTGCAAGACATAGGGGAATGTCTCCAGAGCTCCACCTAAGTGGCATGTCTTTTGCTCAGCTTGCCCTGTCCCTTTAAGTGCTTCAAGGACTCATGATCCGTTTTGATGACAAAATCTATGGCCTAAAGGTAGGTTGCCATAACTCTAATGCTCTCATAATAGCATACAACTCTTTGTCATAGGTCAGATAGTTGAGTTGTGCACCACTCAACTTCTCACTGAAATATGCTACTGGTTTGTTTTCCTGCAAAACCATAGCACCTATAACAATCCTAGAAGCATCACATTCAACTTTAAAAGCCTTATTAAAATCAATGTTGGACTTAATTTTTGAAGTCCAACTATCATTCCGAATATCATAAAACGTGAGTGTATTTCTTTATAGGGTTATTCCAATGAAATCTCCTTAGTCATCATTATCATAACATCTCAAACCACATGGGCGAGCCCACACTAGTCAAACGCCCGAATCACCACTTAAATTTTTTAAAAAAATTATAGCTCCATGTGTCTAGTCTATTTTGAAACAATAATAATCTCATTAGGAGCTCTACAGATCAAGATATGATTAAAATATCGAAGTATGTTTAATAAACAATCAATTCGTGTTCTTCCAATCAATTCTCTCACTTTCTCTCCATCAATATTTTGCAAACCAACACCAATACCAATTTTTTATAGAGTGGGAAAAAAATGTGTCAGGAATCTATTGGTTCAAGAATCACTTCATTTGGAAGTCGGATAATGAAGTTATGGCCAAAAGAATCAAACATGCATTTGTCCTCAATTATGTTGGATTTGTTTCGGGACAATTAGCATAACTTTCTCTAGAGATGTCGAATTAAGGTCATCTTAGGATAGTTTCAAAGAGAACTTCAAGATCTACAACTTTTATTAATACCTTAAGGAGATATTTTTCCATCTAGAGGGTCAGAATCTCGAATTTCCAAAAGTATAGATGGATCAGACGAAGGGATTCAGTCTAAGTCTGAATCAGCCAAAAGGATTTAGTCTGAGACTGAATCAGACTAAGGATTTACTTTGAGATGAATCAGACAGTCTCAGACGAAGGGATTCAGTCTAAGACTGAATCAGATGAAGGGATTCCTCCTCACATCACTAAAAGTTCTAAATCACTATCTACACTTTCCAAAGCATCTCCACTTTTAATGATCATATCTCTTAACTCCGATGTCCAAAAATTTCATAATTTATACCATTGAAAAGCTGAGAGGACAATCTACAACTTCTAAGAAGAAAACTTTGCCTCATTCGGTCCAAATTAATACAATTTTTTCTTTGAGTTCAGAACACAATTCTACACCTACAAAAGAATGGAAAAATGCAATATACCCATTTTGAGAATCACAAGCACAACACAATCATATTTCATTAATGAATCCAAAAGAGTTTATACAAGCTTCCATTACAAATCATCATACACATCACTAACTTCAAACAAAATACAAAGGGATGTTCAATGTTGATATGCCTATAAAGTTATCCAAAATGTTCACTAACTTAATACAAAAGTCTCTAACTATCTTGGAGTTTTATAATACCTTGCAAGGATTGCTATCCGTCTCATTCTGTACCTAAAGAGGAAATAGTGGGGTGAGCTACACAACTTAGTGGCTAATATATTTACAGCCTTTGGCAATTGACCACAATTCAAGAATATGTATATATATATCTAACAATTCAAGCATTAATCAATTTAGCTCAAAGCTCCTAACACATAACATAGACTTTAGTCCTTAACATAACACTCAAATGCATCATACTTGACAATTCTAAGATGCAATATACAAACAAATGGCTCGAGAGTTTCATGGAACAGAACGGAGAAACCGAAGTTTACACTGTGAATGAAACGAGTCTGATTTCTCAGGATCTCGTTGCCTAAAGAGGGCAGCTGGGAGAAGGCTATAGGTCAACGTGCACATGACTAACAAAACGGGTTCTTCTCTTGCCCAATCACAAACCAATTTATGCTCAATTCAATCAATCACAAATTCTTAATCTCATGCTTCTTTTTCTTTTTCTTCTTTCCATTTATACAAAATTCATAACCCTTTTCAAGGCATAACATAATCATCAAGCAATTTCCAACATTCACAAACAAGTAGAATTCAAGAAATCAACATACACATATAGGCAAGAGTTTGCTCAATTTCACAACAACCATAAATACATTACATACCTAATTTGCTTAAAAATCCAACTCAAGGTTGTCTTTTCTCTTGCTCTTGGGTAGGATTCTCTTAGTTTCTTAAAACAACTAAGATTCCATTCAAAACAACATTCTAGTAAAATTCATAAACTTCAAAAATCACAAAATTTGCAATAAACACAAATTAAGCTCAAACCTAACTTACCCACAGTCCATCTAGGTTGGAAAACTCAATACCTAGTTTAAAAATCCTAAAATCAATTTAGTTCTCTTAATTCATCCTCTTCCAACATAAACCTTTCATTCTCTACACAAAGCCCCTTTCTCTCTCTAACTCCTTCTATAACAAAGCAAGAAGAAAAAGATGAACTTACCTTGACAAGATGATTTCCTCTTCTCTTTTTCCTTCTTCTTTCTTTCTTTTTCACGATTTTCTCTTCTTCTTCCCTATCTTCTACGATTCTTCTTCTTCTCCTCTCTTCTTTCACGTTTTTCTCTCCTTTTTTCCATTTCTCACGACTTCTCCCTTCGTCTTTCTTAATTCAAGACAACTTTTTTCTTGTTCTTCCCAAATTGCCCCTCCTTTGTTTTGCCCTTCCAAGTTTACCCCTCCTTCTTTTAACATAAGTCTACTAACTACTTAAGCTAACTTAATTCTAACATTCCCATATTAATTCGAACTTAATTCTAATCTCTATTCATGCTTACTAAATTTAATGACCCAATTATAAAAATAATGAAATAAATAAATCAATAATAACAAAATAATAAAAAATTCAGGGTCCAACAATTAGGCAAACACAGAATAGGAGCAGAACATAATTTTTCCTTCAACAATGCAAATGCATGCTCTTGTTTCTTACCTCATGCAAACCTTTTCTCCTTCTTAACTATTTCAGTCAAAGGAGCAGCAATGGTAGAGAAATCTTTCACAAATCTCCAATAAAAACTAGCAAGTCCATGAAAACTCCTCACCTCACTCACACTCTTAGGTGTTGGCTACTCTGGAATAGCCTCTCACTCTTAACCTTAACTCCTTGAGAACTGATCACAAACCCCAAGAATACTAGCTTATTAATGCAAAATGTACACTTCTTAAGGTTCGCATACAATTTCTCCTGTCTCAACACATCCAAGACACACTTCACATGTATGACATGCTCATCAAGATTAGTTGTATATATCAAGATGTCATCAAAGTAAACAACCACAAATTGTCCAAGAAATACATGCAAGACATGATTCATCAACCTCATAAAAGTGTTGGGTGCATTTGTTAAACCAAATGGCATGACTAACTACTCATACAACCCATATTTAATTTTGAAAGCAGTTTTCTATTCATCTCCTGGTGTCATTCTAATATAGTGCTATCCACTTTTCAAGTTAATTTTATAAAAATACATGCACCATGCAATCCATCAAGCATATTATCTAAGCTAGGGATAGGGTGGTGATACTCTGCAGTCCACACACATCCTCTAGGTTCCATCTTTCTTAGGCACTAGCAACACAAGCACCGCACACTGGCTCAAGCTCTCCCTTACATGTCCCTTTTATAGTAACTCATCCACCTACTTTTGAAGCTCCTTTGTCGCCTCAGGATTACTCCTATAAGCTGGACGATTTGGAATTTGAGCTCCAGGCACAAAATCAATATAGTGCTTGATGCCTCTCAAGCGTGGCAATCCCTTGGGCATCTCCTAAGAAAAGACATTTGAATAATCATACAAAAGGGAAGTAAAAATAATAGGCACAATATTAAGAGGGTTAGTGTTAGAAACTAAACACTCTCTGTATCTCACCACTATTAATGCTCTTTTCTGTCCAGTTACTCTTCTCAAGTCTTTTCCTTTAGCAAACAAGCTTACTTTTTTCTCCTTCTTTTCTCCCTTCTTTTCTCTTTCTGAGCTCTTCTCTCCTGCATATCCCACTTTCTTTTCCTCACTTGTGCAGTCACTCACCATTGGGCCAAACTCAATTTTCTTTTGGGCCTCTTTTCTCTCTTCACTTCTTTTGTTTTCACTACCTGAACCCTCCTCACTTTTACTTGCTTTTATCTGGTCCAGGTACAATTCATGAGGTGATAAAGGTAGTAGAATGAAACTCCTTCCTTTAAACTTAAAGGACTATCTATTGGTATATCCATCATGTGTTACCCTCCTGTCAAATTGTCAAGGTCTCCCAAGTAACATATGACTAGCCTCCATTGGTACCACATCATACAACACCTCATCCTTATATCTCCCTACTAAAAATAACATTACAACATGCCTAGCCACCTTCACACAAACACTATTATTGAACCACTGTAAATTGCATAGCTTCGAATATTTCCTACATGTCAAACTTAATTTCTGTGCCATAGTCCAACTAGCTGCATTAGTGCATTTACCCCCATCAATGATCAAATTGCATACTTTCCCACTAACTAAAAACCTTGTATGGAAAAGATTATCTGTCTAATCTACAACCTCATTTGTGGCCCTAGCACTCAATACCCTCCTAACTACTAGTGGTTCCCCTGTAACAGCTCTCTCAAAGCAACTATCATTCTCAAAATTATTATCAACAAGTTCAAACTCACTACCACTATCCTTCGAATCAATCATCCCATTATCCCTCATAATCATGACTTTCTTATTTGGACATTAAGATGCAATATGGCCAGTACCCAAGCATTTAAAACATTTTATAGATGAATATTTACTAGAAGTAGCTTAGGTGTTGGAAGTACCTTTCTGTTCAAATCCCTCAATCGGCTTCTTAGGTGTTTCCTTGAAGTCCACTCCTTTGTCCTTGGACTTCTCCTCCTTTATAGGTCATTTGGAGTTCCATGAGTAGCTAGAACTTGCTCCACTCCTCGCTGTCATTCTAACTTTGAGCTATCTCTCCACCTTCATAGCCATGCTCACCATGTCCTCAATCTCTAAGTAGTGCTACAACTCCACAACAATGGCTATCTCCCTATTAAGTCCATTAAAAAAATATGGCCATTGTAGCCTCTGGGTCCTTTTCTATATTGGCTTAAATTATAGCTACCTCCATCTCCTTGTGGTAGTCCTTCATTGATTTAGACCCTTGAGTGAGTCTCTAAAGTTTCTAGTGCATCTCCCTAAAGTAAGAAAGCACAAACCGCTTCCCCATACATGCCTTTATATAGTCCCAAGTAGCAATTGGCATCTCTCCATTTCTCCTCCTGGATGTCACCAACTGATCCCAACTTATTAGTGCATAATCTGTAAATTTAACAGCGGCTAGCTTTACCCTTTTATCTTCAGAAAAATTGTGGCACTAAAAAACTAAGTCCACCTTCCTTTCCCACTCTAGGTAAGCCTTTGTATCATCTTTCCCTTGAAGGTTGGGATCTACATCTTGATGGATTTGTGGTCTCCATCTCTCCTGTTAAATGACTCAAGTCTCAGAGCTCTCATAGGTCTGCGTACCTCAAACTCCGCCTCCTCCTCAAAGTCATCCTCCTCTGCCTTATACCAAGGTGGTAGTCTACGAGGTGGTGGTCACTGTTGATGTACACCTGCAGGCCTCCCCTGAGGTTCCTCATGTCACCCTTATCTGAGCTCATCCATTTGTCCCATAAACTCAATTAAGGCTAGATTGAACCTTTCAAATTGTTGCTACATGACTCTCAAAGTAGAAGCGATATTTGCATCTCCCCTTTAGCTGTCATCATTACTACCTCCCTGTAACTTTGTAGATAAAATGATATACCTGCAAAATAAGGTTAGCAATAAGCAACCTCACATACTCCCTCACGTGTTTCACTTAAATGATGTCACTCCTCTTGTGTTTAAGTCATGACAATGACACCCTCAAATAAGCTCACACACTCTTGCCATTTACTACTTAATCCCCTCTAAAATTCAAATCACCACTCTGAACAAATTCTCAACGAATCAAAAGAATCAAAAGGGTATGAAAATTTTGAACCAACTAGCAAGATTAAACAACCCTAACTAATCACAATCATCCAACAATTCGAAACTAGTAATATACAACAAGCTAGCAATTTTTAGAAAAGTTTTGAAACTGCTTACCACGGATGATTCAAAATGAACCAACAAGCAAGTACAAGTATTACGAAACAAAAAAAAGCTTGTGGTATTTCTATACTTTTTTCTGGACTATTTTTAACCGATGCAAATTTTTTGATCTTTTTTCAGATTTTTTAAATATAGGTCAAAAGTTTAAAGAAAAGAACTAAGAAGAATAATTGAAAACCCAAGTCGAAATAAGAAACAAGAAGAAAGATTGAAATCCTAGGCCAAAAGCTAATTCACACCTAAATTGATGAACCGATGATAATTGGATGGTGATGGGCAATGGTTTCTTGAATTCTGATTGAGTTGAATAAGAAATATCCTCCACACCAATGCTTTGATATCAAATAATGTGCACACATAAAAGGAGCGGAGAGGGATTGTTTGAAACTCCTTAATGTGATAATGGAAGCGTCGGCCTTGATGGAAAACTACGAAATTGAAGGATTGAAAAGTTCATATTCAAAGAAACAAGAAGAGGGTAGATTTGAATTAACCAAAATTAAATCCGATACATAGGTTTTCAAATTTACCTACTAGACCTCATAAAGAACTTGTCTCAAGCAACCTAGATAACGGGTAAAGAACAAACCAAAAAAGTTTTTTAGGATCAAAATCACGTCACAATCTGATTTGGTTGATAAGTGATCTTTAATTCCTAAGTTGAAAAGAATAAGAGGGGTTTCTCCTCTCAATATGGCCAGCGGCACACACGAAAATAATATGATCAAAGCTATCTTCCAAAACCTTAAAGCATAAATATTTATACCTAGGCTTAATGCTAAAAGACTTAGGCTTAAAATAAATGGAAGCCCAAAATATAAATAAGACCAAAATAGATCATAAGCATGCGCCTAAAGGTCTAGTCTCATTAAGGCGCCTAGTCTGGTCATAAGCACGCCTTCTCTTAGGCTTCAAATGACAAAGAATAGCCCAACACAATGGCCTTTAAGTCCCAAGTGAATCCGATCCCAGGATTTGAGACAAGTGGATCAATTTGGGTTGTGATCCAACTAGCTCTCCTCCAATAGGCTTGGCTAGCTCCATCCTCTCTATAAGTTGGCCCACATATGCATATAAGGCCTCTTTAAGCCTCTTGGCCTTAGCTCTAGTCATAAGCCCAGCTAGCATAGGTAGCTCTCTCCCTTGGTGTAACATCCCGTTATCCATGTTGAGGCTAGAATAGAATATATGAGAGATTATTGAGAGATTAGAAAATGCATTTCATGTTCATACATACTATGACATGCACATACACGTGAATAGTAAATTTTTGCACATGAAAATGATTGTACATGCATTCATTGACATTCTGGGCATAATTGTTTCTAAATGTGATTTTTATTAAGAATTGTGGTTTTTATGTGTTGAAAATTGATTTGGAGATTGTATTTGTTTATTTAGAATTTTGGAAGTTTTAGGAAAATTTTCTAAAAATTGTGGGATATTTTTGGACTAGAAAAATTGTCAAGTTGCAAAACTATTAATAAATGATTGTAAAAATTACTATCCAATGGCAATGGAAATTTTAATAAGTGACTTTAGGATTTATTCACGAGTGCCATTAAAAATTGGGGGACAATTGGAGTAGGAATCGAAATTGATTGGACTAGTTAAATGAAGTAACCTATTTTAATGCTTTAGAAATTGGTGCAATTAACACATGTCAGAAGTCATTAATTTTATTGAACCCCTCTTTTTTTTTATTTGCTCTCTCACGATGCTTCTCTCTTAAAAGCTATTGGAGTTTTATTTTGGTTTCTTCTTCCTCTTCTTTGTGAGTTTTGATCCTTCCAACCTCTATTCACGTAGAACCTAGCCCACTCATCTTCCACTTGCTACTCTTCCACCTTGCTCTCTCTTTCATTCCTACCAAAAACCATAACTTTCCAACCCTCAAGATGGTGATGATCGTGGGTTGTTTTTAAAGTTAGGTATTTTGATTTTCTTGAAGAGATTGAAGATTTGGTAGCTAAATCAAGTAGGTCATGTTTTAATTTTATGGGCAATGTTAAATGGAGCATTTATGATGATAGTTAAAGGTTAATGACCTAAAATGGTATTTTGAGTATGTGGGTTTCGTGAATGGTGAGGAGTGTGTAAATTTCTCGCTTTTATTGATGAGTAATGATTTATAGAGATGTTTTAGAGGTTAAATGATCATAACAAGGAGTTTTGTATATGATAGAATGTTGATGAAGAAATGAACATATTTGGAGTATAACTTTCACACTACTAAACCAAATTGAATGATTTTGGTGTCATTAGAAACTTATGAGATAGAAG
>JANSVA010000006.1:40041367-40057039 GCA_025504915.1 Erythroxylum reticulatum
CTCCCAACGTCAAAACTAAACACCGATTAATTTTATTTCAACAACTTTACACACATTCTCTATAGGATCAACCTAGACTCATTACTACTATAATAGTAGGTCTAGTTATTTTATTTTGACTCGTATTACGACGTGCTGTCACTGATTAAAAACAAAATTCTAATGTAGATGCAAAGGCTTAAACCCGCACCCACATGGGGTGCATGGTGAGCTTCTGCTAACTAAACTGAACATGATATTCTTATCTATTATGCATTGAAATTATATTTGTATAAACGTTCAATATGAAGCAGATTATCATTATGTCTATATTTTGCACTGTGAATAGAATTTTAGATAAAATGTTTTAATAATTAATTATTAGGGCTTAGCCACAACATCCATAATTATATAAAATTATATATTTATCTAATCTCTTAAGTGTGATGTTCATAAGAACCAACATTTTGTAAGGATTCATGATTATGTAGAACAACATGACAATGTTTGTGTTCTACTAAAGGCTATTGATGAGTAATTCAAAACTTTAGACAAAGCACTTACAAGCAACTTAATTTTGAAGTTTTCACCTACAAGGCTCACCAGTGTCCGAGGTATGTGTGAACACATCATAAAAATGAGGGACATTGCGACTCGGTTAAAAAAACTCAAGGATGAGATGTCTGATTACCATACAGACCCTTTAAATTCTCTTATAATATACTTAAGGATAAGTGGTCAATAAATGAATTAATGATCATGTGTGTTCAATAAGAAGGGAGATTGTCGATGGAACAGAGACAAAGTTCACATAGTGCACATGTCATTGTCCAAGGAAAGAAGAAAAATTAAGCTAATATAAGGGGAAAAGGCAAAATACCTGCATAAGCTAACATTAAGAAGGAATACAAGTGCTTCTTTTACAAGAAAAAAGGACATAAGAAGAAGGATTGTATCAAACTTAAGAAATGGTTTGGAAAGAAAGGTAATCTATTATCACTATTTTGCTTTGAATCTAAGATAGCTGAAGTTTGTCATGACACATAGTGGATTAATTCTGTTTATACAATATATATTACAAATGAGTTGCAGGATTTGCAAAACTTAAGGAAGCCAGTGGGAAGTGAGCAGTATATCTTATCCGAAAACAAGATGCGTTCACATGTGGAAGCTATTAGGGATTGCAATTTAATTTTATGCACTGGTTTTATTTTAAAATTAGAAAAGACATTTTATATTCCCAAATTCTCTAGGAAATTGATTTCAGTTTCAAGATTAATACCATTTGGATATTCCTTTCATTTTTTAGATAAATCTTTTAAATTAAATTATAAATCTGAATTTTTTGGGAATGGCACATTATTTGATGGTCTTTTCCATTTTAAATTACATGATAATACAAGTTATAATGCAACACATGTTCATGCTAGAACAAAACATTATGTTATGAATGAAATTTTCTCTATATTGTGGCATCGAAGATTAGGACATATCTATATAGAAAGGATTAAAAGAATGGTGAATGAAGGAGTACTTAGTACTTTGAATTTTACTAATTTTGAAACTTGTAAAGACTGCATAAAGGGAAAGCAGACCAATAAATCAAAGAAAGGTGCTAAGAGAAGTTTAGACATATTAGAGATTCTTACATACGGATATTTGTAGTCCAGATATGGACTTATATGGTCAGAAATACTTCATCTCATTTATAAATTATTACTCATAATATATGTATCTCTATTTGCTTCATAATAAGAATAAAGTAAAGAAACAATGCGGTAAGCAAATTAAGATCGTAAGATGTGATAACGGTGGAGAATATTATGGTAGATATATTTAAAATGCACAAGCACCTGGTTCATTTGTGAGGTATCTTCAATAAAATGGTATAGTAGTCTAATACAATATATATGGATCTCTAGATCATAATGGTGTGGCAGAAAAAAGAATCCGAACATTATTAGACATGGTATGGAGCATGGTGAGTAACTTTAAACTTCCTAAGTCCTTGTGGACTGAAGCTTTTAAGATGATAGTTTTTATATTAAACCAGATACCAATCTAGGCTATTCTAAAGATACCATTTGAGTTATTTAAAGGTTGAAAACTGGGTCTGCAACATAAACATGTTTGGGTATGTCCATCTGAAATAAGAATTTATAATCCATAAAAGAAAAAATTGGACCTAAGAATCATAAGTGAGTATTTCGTTGGATATGTCGAAAGGTTTAAATGATATAGGTTTTATTGTCCATCACATCATACTAGAATTGTGAAATCAAGAAATGCAAAATTTCTTGAGAATGACGTAATTTGAGGAAGGAATTAATTTCAAGAGATAGTTTCTTATAATGATTATATGGATACTCAGCCTTTCATCTCAAATAGTAAGGCGATTGTCATTAAAAATGCTCCTCAGGTTTAAATAGACGTTGTACAACTAACTGTTGAAATTTAACAACCTACATTCAACATAAACGACAATAAAAAAATTCCACAAGTTGTTGATAATTTAGTCGATCCAATTATTCAGGAATTTCTTAAAAGCGTTCAACAACTAGTTGAACAACAAACTTTACAAGAGGATGTTAGTGCAACATTAAGGATATCTACTAGAACAAGGAAATAAGCTATTACTAATTATTATGTTGTATATCTATAAGAATCTAACAATAATATAGATGTTGAGGATGAACTTAAAACCTTTTCACAAGTCGTGAATTGCAAAGAATCAAATTTATGGCACAATGTTATGAAGAAAGAAATCAATTATATAAAGATTAACAAATTTTGGGATCTTGTTGAATTGCTTAAAGGAGAAAAGCCCATAAGCTGCAAATGGGTATTTAAAACAAAGAAATACTCAGTAGGCAATATGGAGAGATACAAGGCAAGACTCATTACTAAAGAATTTACTCAAAAAGAAGGAATTGATTACACAGATACATTTTCTCCTTGTCTAGAAAAGATTCACTTCATATAATTTTGGCATTGGTTGCTCATTTTGACATGGAATTGCATCAAATGGATATGAAAACGACTTTCTTAAATGGTGACCTAGAGGAAGAGATTTACATGAAACAACCAGAAAGATTATCCTCTAATAATAGTGAGCATTTAGTTTGCAAGCTTAAAAGATCCATATACGAATTAAAACAAGCATCTCTCTAGTAGTATTTGAAATTACATGATATTATCTCATCTTTTAGTTTTGAAGAAACTATTATGGATCAATGTATAACCACAAGGTCAGTGCAGTAAATTTGTTTTCTGGTATTATATGTGGATTAAATATTACTTGCAACCAATGATAGGGGTTTGTTATATGACCTGAAATAATTCTCTCTAGCTATTATGAAATGAAAGATATGGGTAATATATCTTATGTCACTAGCATTGAGATCAATCAAGACAGATTCCAGGATATTTTGGGTTTGTCACAAGAAACCTATATCAATAAAGTTTTAAAGAGATTTCAGATGAAAGATTGTTCACCAAATGTAGCTCCCATTGTGAAAGATGATAGGTTCAATTTGGACCAATGCCTAAAAAATCATTTTGAAAGGCGACAAATAAAAAACATTCCATATGCTTCTATAATTGGAAGCCTGATGTATACTCAGGTTCATAAAAGTTCTGACATTGCCTTTGTTATTGGAACGTTAGGCAAATATTAGAGTGACCCAGGATTAGATCACTGAAGAGATGCAAAGAAAGTATTAGGGTACCTTCAAAGGATTAAAGATTACATGTTTATGTCAAATAACAAACTGGAGGTAATAGGGTACTTAGATTCAAATTTTGCTGGGTGTATTGATTCACGAAAATCAACATCAATTTATATCTATATGTTTGCCCATGAAGTCATATCTTAGAGGAGTGTCAAGCAATGTTTGATTGCTATTTCCACCAAGGAGGCTGAATTTGTTTTTTGTTTTGAAGCTACATCACATGATATATGGCTAAGGAGTTTCATATATGGGCTTGGACTCGTGGATTCCATTTCTAAATCGTTGAGAATATATTGTGATAATTCAACTGCTATTTTCTAGCTAAAAGCAATAAGAGTGGTAATCGAAGTAAATACATCAACATTAAGTTTTTATCTATAAAGGAACGTGTTAAGGAAAAGAAAGTGAGAATTGAATACGTTAGTACTGCATTGATGATAGTTAATTCTTTAACAAAAGGCATGCCACTAATGAAATTCAAGGATCATATTGTTAGAATGAGATTGAGTTTCATTATGTATTTTTCAACGTATGGACAATGTTGTTTTCATGAAACTCTTATAATATTTTCCCATATTATGGTTTACATTATTAAATTTTGGAAATTTTGATTATTTTGGACCTAAAATAAGCACAAGGTTTATTTATTAAGTAATATTACTACATTTGGGCTAATACAAAATATAGTATATTGTAAAACATAAAAGATAATATTCAACTACTAAAAAAGCTATGACGATGAATATATATTATATTTAGATCATATTAGAATTTGATACCAAATTAAACATATAGATCAAGCGATAGAATATAATAATTTTTCATATATTGGTATTAATTGGTGTAACGTTCCGTAGTTAATGGGTACAAATGTCTTGTTTTTGTGGTAATTGATAACTTGTTTAACTAGAACACGTTGATATATGTTTTTCCTGCAAATTTTTCAGGTTCTTAAGTTTCTTTTTTCTTATGAAAATATACACTATTGATTTGAAAATTAAGAGCTTAGAAAATTAAAAAAAAACACTGACTTTTCAAGAAAAAAAAACAATAGTAGGAGATATTTTGATTTCTTTTGCATTTAGATTATTTGTCATTCTAACGTATAAGTGTTAAATGGACTAACGGAGATTACCTTGACGCTGGCCATTGACAGCAGCCTGTAAGACGGTGTATGAAACGTTTTAAGGTCTTTTCCCCACAAAGTAAATAACTTAAGGCACACACACACCTAATTGGAATAGCAAAAGGCACACTTAGACGTCAAATCATGTAATATAAAGGCAACTCTAACATTATCGTGTTGTCAGTAATCACCCAGGAATCAATGTACTGGCCAAAGTGCAACAATCATAAGGACTAGTCAAAGAATCAGAATTATGAGTCGTCTACAGAAAATACCAACGTGTTTTCCATTACAGTGGTCCTTCCTAACCTGTAGAGAAGCTATCAAGGTAGTGGTCCTCCGTCCTCTCCTCGGCAATGACCAATGCACAGTAGGTTGGAAGTTTCTATTCATCTTCCTGGAAAAAGAGAAGAAATGGGAAATGGGCGCGTGATCAAGAAGGATAGATAACATCGCACGGATGAAAAGGTTTCCTCCAATTCGAAGCTCATCATCAGACCTCAATAATTATGTTCGCACACTCATTGCAAGGGAACATCTTTAAAATATATATAAATAAAAAAATCATGAACACAAAATCTCTCAAATTTCTCATAACTTTACCAAACTATAGAGACCTTAAGAAATAAAAGGCCTCGTGCAAATAAAGTTATTTCATGCACATTCATGTCTTGGCATTTTGATTTGATGTTATCTTCGGCTTTGACTTCAGCATGACAACTGATATTTTTAAGTCTCTGTCTTTATTTTTCTATCAACAGATTTATTTGACTTACCAGAAGTATTAGAGATTTAAACTTCAAAAATTAAGCTAGAAGATGAACATAGTGTGAGTTTAAAACATGATCTTTAGTCTTTTTCAATGTCTATTCATCCATAACTACTGTAGTTAAACTTAGCTACTGTAGGAATTGACTGCGAAATAAGACTTTAGATATTTTGAATGGAGACGACATTTAATCCCGTATATTAACAAACATAACTGCAGCAGTCAATTAGGGACGTAAGCAGCAAATACTGACATGGAAATGCTTTTATTTCCAGAGACTGAAATGAAGTTTAGTACATAACCAGACAGCAGAAAACAGAATAAGGGCAACGAAAGCATACAATTACGGCACACAAGCTTTTACCAGGAAAGCTGGTATTCTGCACAACTTCTTGGAAACCCATTATAGGCTGTACCTAAGCAAATAAACCAGAAAAGGAACGAAATACATAAAACTTCACAACAACCATGAAGATAACCACGATCCAAGTGTGATCGAGAGCAAGCAAAAGAAAATAACCCTAATATTCCCTTGATTCCTTGTACCATTCGAATCGTATTGTTTCGTTGATGGAGAAAAGCCAAACAAAAAACTAAAGTCTGTACTTAGCTTTCAATAATCACACTTACTAAGAATGATTCGACTTATCCTAACCAAAACAAGTTCATAACGGGAAACGGGCAGCCGATGCTCTTAAGTTGTGGAGAGGAGGACGCGGTCTCGAGAATGCTTGGAACACAGTTGGCGGGAAAACTAATCTGCGTTGGAAGATAATGAAAGAGCGAAAAGAGAGTTGGACCAAACTTCCCAGTTGGCTTGTCATCAAATGGGTCAAGTAATGGACCTGATCAAATAATAGGCTTCCAGGTCATAGGAAACCAAGTGGGACCAGGACCTTCTCCACTGAGCAGTCCCATGAGATTATTGCAACTGAAGGAGGTGGTGGCGGCTAGTCCTCTGAGTGACCGTACAAACCACTTTATGATCTCATTATTAACACAACGAAAAGCAATGGTCTAATCTAATGAAGATTGGTGTTTAGGTGAGGAGTCATGAGTGTAGAAGTAGTACCGCAGTAGCGTAGTAGGGGGGGCTTTTAGTGCTCGCATTTGCTACTTTAAAGAAGGAAAGGCCGCTTCTGGCCTATGCGTTTGCCTGTAAGATAAGAGGACCCCAAAAGAACGACACGGCCAAGGTGCTTAGTTGTAGTCCATGATATGTGAATCATTGCTTCTAGTGACCGACGCCCAAGAACATCCAATTGGGTTGCTAAACAAATGGTTCAAGGGGTGTGACCTAATATTTATCCAATTGGGTTGCTAAACAAATGCTTCAAAGGGTGTTAAGTATTTTCACCCACGTTATATTTCACTTTAAGTTATCATCCAGACTCTATGTTTTGCTGGGTTATTGAACTCTCGCGATAACTTAATGCTAACTGTTCCCACAACTGAGAGCACACATGAGTTTATCTGATTTTTTTTTATTACAAGGGAGAAAAACAAACTACTACACTAGGTTAACGCTCTGGGATACAAAGCGCCTTGCGTATCTTGGCGGATGATCTCCTGAACTTTAAAAGGGAGCTCATGTAGGATAGAAAGGTCAGGGCTACACACTCCAGCGAGTCGAACAAGGCCGTTCGTGCACTAATTGCCTTCCCTGAACACATGCTACATCCGAACCGTCCACACCCTATGCAAAAGCCGCTGAATACCTGTCAATAAAATAGAAAATGCATTCAAACTCATGAATGGAGCAGAAAAAAGATTGATAATCTCAAGATAGTCTACTTCTACCACCACTTTATCTGATTTTGAGTAATGTAAACAGTCAACTTCTGTCTATTTCTAGATGGTCGCGCTACTCTAATGCGGCAGATTAAGCTTCTGGTCTGAAAGGGCAAGAGGTCAAATCCTACTCTCCACATACTCTTATTCGTTATAAGCTAAAGAAACGTCCATCGTTGCGAGAGCCAATCATTTCAATAATTTATTCATTAATTTCTAGTTTCATAAATTACCTTATTTTTATTTAATAATCTATTTTTAATTAAATTTTAAAAAATTTTAATGAGGAAAAACAGTTTTTAATTATATTTCAATATTTTTAATTTTATCCGATCTTTAACTAATTTTATAACAGCCTAATATTGATTGAACCTTTTAAACTTTAAATCTCTAGACCTATCGATTTAATTTTTTTCCGATCTTTAAAATATTCGCCATTAATCTTTACCGTTAACAAGATAAAAAATAGTTTTTATCAATTAATTTTTATTTAATAATTTTTTAAATTAAACTTCAAACTTTACAATGAGTAAAAATAATTTTTTAATTATATTTCAATTTCTTTAATTTCATCCAATCTTTAACTAATTTTATGACAATTTAATACCGATTGAACTTTTTAAACATTAAATCTCTCAACTTACCAGTTTAATTTCTTGTCTGATCTTTAAAATATTCATCATTACTCTTTAATGTTAACAAGATAATAAACTAGTTTTTATCAATTAATTTTTTCAATTAAACTTCAACTTTGCAACGAGTAAAAACAATTTTTTAATAATATTTCAATATTTTTAATTTTATCCAATATTCAACTAATTTTATAACGATCTAATACTGGATGAACCTTTTAAACTTTAAATTTCTTGACTTACCGAGTTAATTTCTTGTCTGATCTTTATAATATTCATCATTACTCTTTACTCTTTACTATTAACAAGATGAAAAAATAGTAAAAAGAATTTCTCAACAACTACATGCAAACTAAACCATATAATGATAAGAACAAAAAAATAAGGATAACTAAAAGTTACCATATAAACAAATGGGTTTCTCTTTTCCCTGTCTCAAACAACAAACTTTTGTGCATGCAACTTGTCCACTGTAACCAAACGAAATCAAGCTCTGCACATGCATAAAGTCTTTGTGTAGACAGAATCCTCATCACCCTCTATCGCTCATTATACTCATTCCTATTTAACTACTAAGCTCTTTTTAGAACATTAATTACATAAATTGAACTTTTTAAGCTCATTTTAAGATACTTGGGAATATGAAACTCAAAGCAAGGTGGAGGCAAGCATGGCCATTTGTTGAAAAGGGAATTGTGGGCAATGAATAGAAAAACAAAAGAGGGTGAGGAGACATGATATGCACAGAGATATGGTAATAGGGATTCGTGGGGGAAGAGAGAGAAGAGGGTGAGTACTACGCACAATGATGGTAAGCCACAGTAGACTGGGCATCCCACGTGCCAATCCTGCCCATAGCGTGGGCTTGCTCAGCCCTACCACTTATAAAGCTAAATACGTTCCATACATACTCCAGTGTCAAATCTCAATTTCTATTCTAAGACCACATAAAAAGTCCATTCCTTTTCTCTAATTTAACCACCGTGCCTCCTTCCTTTTACACTAGAGGCACGTGTGATTCTAATTATTACACCCCTCCCTCACTTTTATATATACACTCATTTATATAAAAAAAATTAAATAAAATTTGGTCTCATAATGAGGTTGCGAGTAAGTAATTTTATACGAAAATGGTATAAAAAATTCAAATTTTTATCTAATTTCAAATTTTATAAAATATGAAAATTGTACTATAAAAATTTTGATTATATTCGTTTTATGGACCAAACATGTGGAATAAAAGAATAAATAATTAAAAAACTCAATCTATTTGAACGGTTCAATCGTAAAAATTTTAAAACAGTCAAACTTTTGATTCACATTTTAATTTTTTTTATTCGATTTATTATAATAACTCTTGTTGTTAAAAATTGATCAATCTATTTTTGTAAATTGATAAGTTTTTATAAACCAATCAATTTTTATTTAACATTCTCTTTTTTCAATTAAATTTCAAATTTTTTATAGGTAAAAATAATATCTTTCAATTATTATTTCAATTTCTTTAATTTTTATTTAATATTTAGTTGATTTTATAATAACTTAATATCGGTTTAACCTTTTAAATCTTAAACTTCTTATTTTACCAACTTAACTTTTTGTCTAATTTTTGAAACACTAAAAAGAATAATAAGGTAAGAAAAACGCAAATTGTGAGGTTATTTGGTAATATCAACATTTATTTTGTAAACATAAAGTTACAAAATAAAAGAGAGTTAGAATATGCCTAATTATATGCAAATATTTAAGTCAATGAATCAAGAGGACAACAAAATCCAAAACTCTTAAAGGCTCTTAATTAATTTTTTTAATGAAAAATTAATAGTCCATTAGTGCTAATTTCTCTTTGTATGGTAATTTGATTTGGTATAATTAATATTATATTTTAATAAAAATTACAATGTTAATAAGATTTTAATTGAGTTTGAATTTCATAAAATATAAAATAATCATATTTGTTAAAATATGAATGATATTAAACAATAATATGTTTGCTAAGGAAAATTTAATATATCGATTCATACGACTTATAATGGAACATAAAATTTTAATTTGGTAGTATTTTTAACACTTATCCATCTTTTTTAAATTATATATTAAAATACTCAAAAGCATAAAACTGTTCACATAGGGTGAAAAGGGATAGCAAAAGAAACTCCACGCTTCAATACAACACAGAAAAGCTCTCTACTTACACCCCAATAACACAGTCCGTTATCTCTTTCCTTGCTTTTGGCTCTTTCTACAATGGGATTCTCTCCAACCACTCCATTATTTGACTAAAACACCCTTACCTTATTCCTCATATTTACCTTTAAATCGACACTAGAGCAAACGGGAGTCGAAGTTATTTCGATGTGTTTAAGGTGGTTATGTCATTTTGCATGGCGAGGTTGGGTTTTATTGTAATTTGGTCTTATTCGAGCTTTATATATACGTAGCACTCACTCGCTGTCACCACCTTGGCTCCATTGAGAGTCTTGATTTTAAAAACCTTCCAGTTTTCTCTCTAATGGAAGAGGAAGATCACAAGGAGTTACAGTTACTTCCTTCTCAGTATCACTTAACGTCCTCTTCCCCTTCTTCATCATCTTCACATATGTCGTCTCTTCCACCGGATTCTTCTTTCTGGTGTCGGTCGATGATGGCTGAACAATACGGAGGCACGCCATCTGTGGACCTGCAGTTATCTATCAGTCTCAAGCCAATCCCGTCACCATCTAACTGCGTTTTATCAGGTCCTGTATGTGGGTTAAGTGATATGAAGCAGGATACAAGCTCCGTCGAGGCGTTGAAATGGCAGGCAGCGGAGCAAATTCGATTGGCAGCCATAGAAAAAGCTTATGCTGAGAGAGTGAGAGAGCTGACTAGGAGAGAGATGGAAATGGCGCAGTCTGAGTTTGCGAGAGCGAGGAATATGTGGCAAAGAGCTAGAGAAGAAGCGGAGAAAGCAGAGAGATTGAAGGAGACAGCGACAAGACAGATAGATTCTACATGCATGGAGATCACTTGCCAATCTTGCAGGCAAAGGTTCAAGCCATAGATATGGATGATGATGACGATTAATATTTGATGATGCCCTTTACTAGGCAGTTGGGGTTAAAATATTCTAGTGCCAAGTTGTTTGATGAGTTTGCAGTATAAATTTTGGGGTTATTCGATTCCTTCAACCAAACGAAAGGGATCATGATGATAAGATTGAAAAAAAAAGAGACAAGTTTACATATATAGTGGCATGAAAAGTTTGGAGTGCACATGAATATCTGTTTTCTGCTGCGTATGTATGATGATGAGTTATGATCTGAAAGATCAATTAAGAACACAGCCAACAATGTTTGGTCAATGATTTTGGTTCGTTTTCCAGATTGGAAAACCTTCAAAAAACTGAACTTGTCAAGGAGTGTAAGTATTTATTCATTTCATGTCTCAACTGCATTCTAATCATTCAGACAACAGACAATAATATGTATTCACTGAGGAGAAGTTTCACTGAGTTATGTACCCGAGCAAGGCATAATGTTAATTTCTCGTTAAGTTGAACATCGAATAAAGTCCTGATACATCAGAAGAGAACTCAAAGTTCATTTTCATATTCTTAATTTTGAAGCCATGACTTGAAAGAACCTGCTTAAGTTTTTGGAGTTATCACTAATCTTCTCTTCTGTTATTCGTCCTAATCCATGCTCAGAGTTTATCTGATAACATAGGACATAGTTGCAGAAGCTCGGAAATTATTACAAAACAAGATACCAAATCAAATATGTATGCCAAACCGCAATTTGTACACACACATTGGAGGAACTGGTTCCCGTGTTTCTCTTGATTGGACTGCGTTTAAAATCTCATGCTGATATAAATTTATGAGGAGTAGAAAGCTGGCTGACCACGGAGTTGATAATCCTTCAGAGACCTGCAAGTAAACTTCAGTTTTCGGACATGGAAAAGCAAATTTAGTTTAGCTTCTAATGAGCAAAGGCTAAACACCACTATCAGGTTCTAGGAATTTCTAATTGTATAGAATCTATAGTGCAAGGCCGCACGAGTCAAACCTGACGCTACCAGAGTCAAGTTCAGAACCTTGATATTGATAGAAAGGCAAATGAATCAGAACAAAAAGCAAGTAAAATTCATCAAGAACATGACAGAATAGCTGTATCCACTTGTAATGAAGCTCTTAACTTTTGCTCATCAGCAACCAAACACCCACTATCTCTGTCTGGGATCCAACACAAAAGAGACATTTTTGGATAGGATGACTCAACTGAAAGCACCAGTCAGAGCAGTGAACAGTGGCGCTTTCAAGATGTCGGGAGAACGAAATTAGCTTGATTTGTCAGCAACCTCTAAGCACATTTCTCAGAATGCAGTTAATCTGTCATCTGTGGCTTCAATAATACACTGAATTGATTCTTTTGCTCAGGTCAAGACATAATCTAGTGGGGGCAGAGGATCTTCAAGTTTCAACAATCAGGGCCTGCTGAAAACTACATACGCAACATCAAGGTACGCAAAAAAAAAACACTTAATTTAAGCACAGATTCTTGTCTAAGTTTCACAAGTTAAGCTTAATTTTTTACTTTATGATCATTTTATCTCTTGCCTTCACAACCATGTAAACTTTTATAAGATGTTACGACAATTTTCAAGCTTCCTGGTGCTAGGAAGGATAACTTTGAACAGCAGAGATGAAGCTAATGAAACAGTAGGAGAGTTCTGCTTCTGGTTCTTACATTAGATTGAGGTGTTGAAGGTTGTTTTTGGTATTATAAGGTATGATAGACCAATCATGAATTGGGGTGGAAACTAACAAAAAAATTGTTCATTCAACCAGATAATTACGTGATAATCATAGTAATCAAAGACAGTACTCTGACATTGACCACTTTGCATTATTAGGTGCTTTTGTCTTTTATCTTTTATTTGGATACAATGAGAGAAATGCAGGAGTAATCGATTCCTTCATAAAGTTGAAAAAGTTGTAGGACATCCTAAGCTGAACCATCAAACAAGTCATAATGATAAAAACCTTAATATTTGTCTTTTCAGATTGTCCATACATTACCCTCAAGTGATACTGTATGTCTAATTATAAACCATGGCAGATGTCGAATCACAGATCCATTCCCAGTACTTACATGAATTGTAGCGACGCTGTACCACTCGCTAGTGCCTATAACTGTCTCCTGTACCATGTTTCCCTCATTGTCACAACTGTCAAGAAAGTCTTGGTCGATTCCGTTGGAGATATGACACACTCCGTTACCTTGCCTGAATTTCACATTCAGGCACATTTAAATGTTATAATGTACTCCTGCCAAATTCATGTTTATTGCAGGAGCAACCATTTATGGTTAACATTTTGGAAGCAGGTGAAGAGTAGGTATTAGAATTAGTAGGGAACAAGAGACGGTGGAGTTCATCCATGTCCTGTGAGAAACTCTCTTGAACTTTGGCAACAGCTTTCACAGAAAGAAAATTAGGTCTCTTTCTTAATGAGAAGAACAGATTAGGATATGAAATGGGTCCAGGATTGTTTCATCTTTGATAAAGAGAAAAAAGGTCAGCTTACGTAGAAAGTTAGGCAAGTTTCCTGGTGGGGCTGAAGATCTCATAGTCACCGTGACATCGTTGTGGTAATGTGAATCACATCTTTGCATTAATAGACTGGCCTAACAGCTGGGATCGAGAACGCCACCTTTTTTTGTTTCTTTCTTTTCAAATATCAAAAGCTGATAGAAGGTAAAAGATATACACAAAAGAGACTGCCATCTATTTTTTTTTTTCCTTTACAAAAAAATAAAACTGACAATCTAACCATATGTTTTTGTTTAGTTTTATCCACCCACCTTTTGTCACTAATATAATTTTGGGGTAATCCTAAAACTTATTTTCATAAACAAGTAAAATTCAGCAAAAAAATTGCTTATTTGAGTTTTTAATTTATAATTTTTATAATTAATTTATGCAAACTAGTTTTGTTTTCTTTTTTGTTATAAACTGATTTGTCATCAACTAAAAATATATAATTTGATTTTTCAATGTTAACTAAAAATAAAATTATGATAAATATAATTTAATTAGTTAATGTATTATAATTTTATGATTGATTTTAATTTTATTTTTTGAAAAATAAATACTTTGAAATTTAATAATTATTTAATAAATATCCTTTAAATTTAAAACATCTTAAAAGACATATATATGAAACAAAATCAATTTTAAAACTAAAATATATATTAAAATAAATTTTATTTAAAAATAAAAATTTTCCTTATTAAATTATTTATTTCAATAAAATACATATTAGTAAATATTATATAAGCGAATAAAATAAGTTTATTTACTTAACTAATTTATAAAATTAATTTATCTTAAGTTTTATATAATATTTAATTTTTATCATTAATAAGAATATAATTACATTAACATTAAAAACCAACGTAATTTTATTTTTGTTTGAAAGAAATATAAATCAAAAACATAAAATAAAATAGAAAGCTACAAATAAATAAGACTAAACAACTATTTAGGAGTGTTTGGTTCGATTTATTTTTATGGTTTTTTATTTTGGTTGTGAAAAAAATAAAGATAAAAATTTGTTTGGAATAAATAGCTTTGGTTTTTAGTTTTCAAATTAAAAAAACCACAACATAATTACAAAAAGAGGATGATTTATATGTTTTCACAACACGTTTTCTTGGCCAAAGAAACAACAAGAAGTTCTATTTCTTTTTCCATTGATCTACTCCTATTGTTATACTTTCCCTCTTATTGATGTATTCCCTCTCTCTCTTTTCATTATACTTGCAACAAACCTCTCGTGCACCAATCTACTTCTCTCTTCTCTCTTCTCTCTTCTACAGCCACTTTGTTTTGTCGTCAACTCCTTTTTCTCTCTATTTGGTTTCTTTTTTTCATATGAAATTTCGCCTTTGTAAAATGAAACATGGGTTTTTCATGTGTTTTTATTCTTCTGCAAATCGTGTTGAAAAGTTTTACTAATTTTTCTTTTTTTTGTCGATGCAAAAAGCTCGTAAAAATTGATCTTGGTCTTTTCATCAGGTTAGTTTTCAAAAATTAATCTTTCTTTTTTTATTCTATTGAAATTTTACTTTCATTGGTTTGTGTTAAAAATTTTCAGTAATCAATCCACTATCAAAACCTATGTATATAAGTCTTACATCTTTTCTATCCTTGGTTGTTTTTCTTCTATAGTTTCTTTAACCTTTTTGTTTATCTCATTTTCCTAGTTTATCGTTTTTTTTATCTATGCCTAGTTTGTCATGAGTGACCTATTTATGAATTTGAAGTTGTTCAGGTCAAAAGCTTTAAAAAACCTTTTAGTGATGCGATGCATAATTAGAAATCACATCCATATGTGTGGGTTGTTGTTGTTTCCAAATTATTTCGATGTGTTTTTTATAAGGAACATTAACAACCTCATAGATAAATCTTTAATAATGATTTTTATACCTTGTTTGTGATAATATTGAATGCTAATATGTTGGAACCTCTATCCCTGTGAGTCACGTGCCCGACGTCCTACGTGACATCTGGACACGCATCCCACAAGGGAGAAATTCCACACTAGTGTCAAACCTCAACAAAATACCCAAATCACACACTTCCGACTCGATTTGAAGA
>JANSVA010000006.1:40153897-40178564 GCA_025504915.1 Erythroxylum reticulatum
ACAAGTTGTATTTAAACTTAGTGTATTATGATGTATGTTTTCTCCGAATTGCTTCTGCTTTGAGCTATTGAGATTGCACGGTCAATGTTTCGTATGTTTTTTGGTTCTGTATGCATGTTGTCTGCGTGGCGCCCCCATATCCTCCCAGGGGGTATTAGTGTGTCACACATGTAGTCCTCAATTATCTCTCAGCAGAAAGCCAACGCATAAAGAAAGAGACATTTCCAACTGTGTGCTACTCCAATGATCCAATATCAAAACAAGAATCCCAAAGTTCTTCACTCACGTAAAGCATCCAGCTTGAACAATTTCAACTAAATCATATGGAATACTCCACATACCATGTATATTTCACGCACAAACCCAGAAGAGCAAGTATGGAGAATCACAAATCAACCCACGATGTTTCGCAACTCAGAAAGCGCACATCACATAAGAACTACTCTTGGAATCTTAAAGTTCTCACTCGGTTTTTCACACACACACACGGAGCACCATTCAATTAACTCCTCACTGCACACTTAATAATACACTCACACATGATTTACTTAACCCACGGTGTATATATGAAGACCAGAACCTCAAAAACTAAAGTGAGCTACATTTTTCAAGTATATCACTATTGCCTACTAAATACTTAATAATAATCACACACCCACATCAGCTGTGTTTTTATTCCATATGTATTCAATGTGCACTGCATACTCAATTTTCTGCACTTGGTCACACCTTTTAAAAATTCCAGCAATATTATCTCACATATAAAAACTCTTGGCAACACCTAAACTTCACACACATATGATGTATCATACCCCTCTCAAGATAGACTTCAAACTAAAATAGGATTCTTTTTCAACTAGAAGATTATCCATATAGCTTTTAAATCTAAGTCATTTTCTAATTAATATCTTATATGTCTAATTAATAAATAATGTCAAAACTAATCACTTAAGTATATAACATATACCCTAACGGTCCGGAAAGTATTCCTTAGTCTTCTTTTGAATATCCATCTTCTAGCCTCAATTATCTGAACATGTACAAATGATTGAGGCAATCCTTTCGTAAATATGTCATGTTTACGAAATTTGCTTGAGATTATCAATGTTTCCTTTCCCCGCAACTTAGAAACTGTTGTTGAAGGTTTAAATCTAAGCTGCCATTTATGGTCCCTAAAATACGTAACTATATGCAGACTTCGTAAGCAATTGCTTTCGAAACGGAGAATACGAAGCTTCTTCCCTCGTAACTACTATGTTTGTACAGTGTTTATCTTGCCTCGCTGATTGGTCTTGGTTGGTTTTAATGCCTCAGAATTCCACTTCTTGTAAGGTCATAAATGGAGCACTGCAGTGTTTACAGGAGGGCGACACGAGAAGACATATTCCAGGTGAAGTGTTCATGGGGAAGAACATATGATAATTAATGCTAAAAGGAAGCTGTTGGAGTGAAGTTATTTTTTACTTATTCGACTCGAATTAACTATTTGACTAATATAAAAAAGTTATGTATTTATTTAGTTATTTAATAAATAACATCACTAATAAATGAGCTGATATAATCAAATAATTGATTTGTCAATCCGGCTAAACAGTGCTATACATCGTCTGAGCTTTTATGACTATTAAGTAACAAGCAATGTTCGATCTCTCTGCCACAATAACCCCGCCTTTTGGATACTAGGAAAGTTCTCCGAGAGTAAGGAGCTATCAACAGTGGGGCAGCATGAGAAAATAAAACCTCCATTAAAACCTTCTTGTGAACAGGATCTGTAGCACCCATTGTCTGAAAGCAACTTCTGTTTCTCCACCCTGGCTTCAAGTTGTCCTGCGGTGGAAGAAGGGTACTAAAGGTTATACGAAACAATCACAAACCTGTTCCTCTAACCGAGGTTTTCCCACCAGTTGATTGGTTTCGTTCGTCGAGGCAATTAACTTACAACTAATTACACAATACTGTACGAGTTCTCGTGAAGAAACCAATACACTGTAATTAATTCTGTGCATTTAACATAATATAATCACATACAAAACGGTTTAAAGAAAACACTGCCCTACAATTCTTTTTTCGTTTTGTTTGCATTTCTTGCTCATCTTCATCTTCCCCCTTCTATTTTCTTTCTCTTATATTGTTTCGCTACTTGCTAAGCTTGTAAATCAATTAGTCGTGGATCAACTTCCCTCTACAGTGATATGTTCACTCACTGCTTGAACACTTTTTTCTCACTCTATGAATGGTGGATGAGGATCCTATATCATTTAGCTGTTGAAAGCATGAGAAGGAACCTGGAGAATGATAATTGTGAACTTCCAGGTGAATGTATCATCATGTCCTGAATTTGTTTGACAGTTCTTTGATTATTGTCTTCTCTGGCTCATAGATGTCTATCCAAAAGCAATTTTATGTTCCTACTTCTGTATTGCTGTGAGCATTGGCAGGTCTCAAGTCGATACTGTGTACTTGGCAGGAATCAAAATCATCCCACATCATTTCAAGGGAACTTTCAGTAATTCCTGCATTGTTCAGGTAGTTCCACTAACATTTACTGAGGAGGTAGAGATGAACACTTGATATGTTTAACTTTTAAAAGATAAGGTCAGAGATTCTAAGAAAGGAGTTCATAAATCATTGCTCCGTGTAATATGGTAAGGAAGAGTGAATATAATAGTAATACTGATTGCAAAGTTGCATATGGTTACTAAAATCTTTTCAGATCCCACTTCACTAACTTCAGACTGGATCTGATGATGATGACGAAGATTACTTGCAAAGCATGCAATGAAAAAATTAAGCTAAAAGTACAAAAATGCAATTTGGATCAAATTTGTTGTAACGGTTGTGATTTATTCCAATTTAACTTATTTGAAAATTGTGTAATTAATTTTTTTATGTTATAAATAGGCTTTGTAATAGGTCGGGTTGAGCACATCAATTTTAATTTTTTATTTTTGAAAATTCAAAATGATAATATTTTGAATGAAAATTTTGGACTTTAAACTTGATCAAACTGGATGTTTTGAGTTAGGGACAGAGGTACATGGGGCCCAATGGTCTACTGGGTCTCTTAAGATTTTAAAAAATTAAATATATATATATAAGGATGGAGTTATTTAGAAACTAATAATACACTAGGTCTCTCAAAATTTTAAAAAATTAAATATTTGAATTCTCCTATCTTAAATTCTTGGCTTCGTCACTGATTTGAGTCTAACTTGAAACTCAAAATTTAAAAAAATAGTTCAAATTCGACCCAAAGTAGGTTAACTCTAAAATTAGCCTTTGTACTTATAGATTAGTATTTAATGAGTGATGTTTTATAGTTTTACTCATTCTAAAAATATTATTATTTAAAATAATTTAATCATAAAATTTTATTAAATGTTTTACTAATTATTTATATCATATAAATTATTGAATACATAACAGAATGTATATAATTTTCTGACTCTATTTTCAATAATAATTTATGTTAACATAATTAAATAAAATTGTAAGGAAAAGTAACTCTGTAGATCTTTAATGTTATAAAGTACTTTTAAGTAATTTAGATAGAAATTATATTTCTTAAAATGAGTAGAATTACAAAAATATATATATTTTTAATAATTAAGATCTCTAACGTATATTATGAAAAAGAGAAAAGAAATCCAATCCAAAATAGGCCCAAACCCATTTAGGATCCGAAAATTGACTACCAAAACGAGTAGTCGGGTGGGTTTCCTCTGTTCAGTTCACCTCTGAGAACTTTGGCTGTTGACAGTTGACAGTTGACAGTTGACAGTTGACAGTTGACAGTTGACAGTTGACAGTTGACAGTTGAGGGCTTGTGTTTGGTCTTGTTAGGTTAAACTAATTGCTTGCTTGTGTAATGATAACTCTGGAGTTAGTCTTTGTACTTGTAGAGCACACTGAGAATTTGTGGTGGGTGAAATAGGGCAAGTAGGTTAATGTTGGAAATGGACGGAGAGGAGCTGACGGAGCAGGAAACTGCTGTCTATGATCGTCAGATCAGGGTCTGGGGTGCTGATGCCCAAAGAAGGTAACTTTTTCCATTTTTTTAATTCTTTGTTACATGTTCTAATTTTTCATTTTTTTCTCAATGTTTTAGACTGAGCAAATCTCACGTATTAGTGTACGGAATGAAAGGGACGGTTGCGGAGGTATGTCTTCGATTCTTGGAAGTTGGAAAATTGGATTAGCTTCTATTAACCATATTATCTATGAACTGAAGGTTATTTTCGTTTCTTTTTTTTTTTTCATTATTTGGTTAGTTTTGCAAGAACGTTGTATTGGCTGGAGTTGGCAGTTTGACACTACTGGATGACCGGGCTGTGACCGAAGAAGCATTGAGTTCGAACTTTTTGATTCCACTTGATGAGAGTTTGTATTCTGGGAAATCTTTAGCTGAGCTTTGTTGTGATTCATTAAAGGAACTCAACCCCATGGTCCGTGTTTCAGTGGAAAAAGGTTTGGCTGTTCAATGTCATTTCTTTCAAATGTTCTTTAGTTGTGATAGCAGTAACATTTTGAAATGATATTGTTATTGGATTTGCTCATGGTTGCTAATTTTGTGCACTCTGTACCTTCTTATGTAAATTATCTTATCTTTGTAATCTACAGGCGAATTGTTAAGCTTTGGTGGTGAATTCTTTGATAAGTTTGATGTTGTTGTCGTTGCTGGCTGCCCTCTTCCAACCAAAGTGTGTCACACTCTTTTTAGTAGTTATAACTATTTGCCACTTTTTCAGTAGTTCTCATTGTCTTTT
The DNA here is from genome assembly GCA_025504915.1 of Erythroxylum reticulatum. Lineage (NCBI taxonomy): Eukaryota > Viridiplantae > Streptophyta > Magnoliopsida > Malpighiales > Erythroxylaceae > Erythroxylum > Erythroxylum reticulatum. The sequence goes on from JANSVA010000006.1 coordinate 40,158,664, forward strand.
GTGAACGTCTAATGCAGAAATTGATCAATGAGAAATGTCGCAAGTTATCAAAGCGTGTAGCATTTTATGCTGTTGAATGCAGAGATTTGTGCGGTGAAATCTTTGTTGATTTACAGGAATATAAGTACGTGAAGGTGAATACAGTGTGTCCTCACAGTTCATTAGGATTTTATTTCATTGTTTTGTGCATATATCTTGTCATCAAAGTTTAGTTCTCGGCATGAGCTTGTTTCTTTTATCTTTGCATCTATGCTTTATTGTTGTAATGACTTTTCATTAGTAGGATGGGTTGTTGACTTGCTACCTTTTGTTGTATGTAACAGTCATCAGAGAGATTTCGAAATCATTAAATAACTAACTAAAATTTCTAGCTTTGAATTTATTCACTTCTCCAAAACTTGTGCAACCAATGCCATAGCTTTTGAGAATCTCCAATATAATCTTTTGTTCACGTAGGCAGTAATTTTTCTGTCTGTCTTTTGTCACTGACAGAAAAAACTAGATGGAACAATGAAATGTGAAGTACAATATCCAAGTTTTCAGGTATCACTGAGGTTTTTAAGCTGTCTCTCAATTTGATCTATGAAGTGCAAACTCAGAATGCATCCTGATTTGACTCACTTGCAGGAGGCAATTTCAGTACCCTGGTTAACACTTCCAAGGAAAGTGTCAAAGCTGTACTTTGCAATGAGAGGTGCAATCTTTTATTCAGTAATTAATGCGTTAAGAATCCATCTCCATCACCCTAAAGTGAAAAGGAGGGGAAAAACAAAAAGAAGGGAAAATTATATTATAAAGGAAATGGAGGGAGAAGGCTTCTCAGACTGGTTTTGAAGGAGGGTTTTGTGAAAAATAGCAATAATTGTGAAACAGGGACTTGATTTTTGTTGATAGTGGTTTTCAATTCCTATTGGCAATAAAGATATGAATTCATGTTGGTTATCTTCTTGCAGTGATAGAAAAGTTTGAAGAGGTTGTGGGACGTAAACCTGGAGAAACTTGTATTCAGGATCTTCCAACTGTTCTGAGGATGAAAAAGGAATTGTGTGAGGCACAGGTATTCTATCAACTGTGAGTTTGTAAAATTTTTTGTGATTACTTGGTGCACAACCTCACCCTAGCATTATCTATAACATTCAGTCAGTGAGTGAATCACATGTTCCAGATGCCGTTCTGGAAAGACTGTTGACGGGTGCAAGAGAATTTCCTCCGGTTTGTGCCATTATCGGGGGAATCCTCGGACAGGTAGCTTCTCTAGTTATTTTCTTACGCTTTTTGGTATTGTTACATGATGTGCTTGAAATGATTCCTTGGGAGGTCATCAAAGCAATATCGGGACAGGTAACTTCTCTAATAGTCTTGCATTTTGGTATTGTTATGTGATGTGCTTGAAATGAATCCTTAGGAGGTCATCAAGGCAATATCGGGAAAAGGAGATCCCCTTAAGAATTTCTTCTTTTTTGATGCTATGGAAGGGAAAGGTATAATTGAGGACATAGCCAACTCTGACCCAGAAAACTGAGCAGTTTGTTTAGGGAGCTCTTGTTAGATAGATACTATCATGGCTATCTTTTTCAGATCTGCCGTGGGAGATAACAGAACGAAGCAGATAGCTTTTCTTTGTGTATCGATATCCAATCTAAATTTGAAGTATAGGAAAATCGTGGGTTATTTTTGGACAGTTTTGAGCAAGAATTTGCTCTCAAATTTTTTATTTTTGACATTTCAGGACTCCATATTCTATAATCTGAGAAATAGTTCATTGTATTAATGATTGGATGTAAATATTCCAACAATCCCTTTGTTATTGATCGGCAAAGGGTGCATTTCAAGAAGACAAATAGACTGTGTGCTAACTTTTTAAGATGACCCATTAAGAGTAAGCTTGTAAAAACATGATTCAGACAGCTTTACGAATTCAGTTCAAAATGAAGCATATGCCTTTCTTTGAGAAGATATGATAATTCATCAATCATCGAAGGTTTTAGTGTTGAAATTCATGGAATAACACGGTAAATGGTCAGTAGCATGTGCTGTTAAATACTGAGGCTGAAGAATCATTGCACACTGGAATGTACACACATTCAGACAAGAAGGATGCGCGTACACTTTCCGGACACAAGGGTATAAACACTCTCCTGGAACAAGGATTTTTCAACTTCAACAAGATATTTGTTGCGTCACAGGGAAACTTATCAGTTTGCTGCATATTTTACCAAATTAAAGAAACTTTGGGGCGAGTATAATATTATGGTTAATATACCAGTATGCACCTGTGGGTCTGCACAATCTATGATTAAATTGTTTCAAGATCAGCAACTAATTCAATTTCTCATGGGGTTAAATGAAACCTATACCACAATTAGGGGTAATATTCTCTTGATTTCCCTGCTTCCTACTATTCATAAAGCTTAAAATTTTAGTCTTCAAGAAGAAAAACAAAGAGAGATCCAAAATCCTTCCACATTCCCAATTCTTCTGCACTTGCTGTTTTGCAAAACCTTACAATTCTGCAGCACTGCCAGCCAAGTTAACCCTGACATGAGAAAATTGAAGTATTTTTGCACCCACTGTAAAATTCCTGGGCAATTCATTGAGAGGTGTTTTAAAATCCATGGGTATCCTCCAGATTATAAGTTTAGAAGAGGCAAGAAATTTGTTGCTACTGTACATACTGATGGTTCAAATTTCATTATTGGTAAATCTGTTGTTCAAACCTCTATTCCTGCATCTGGACCTGTTCTGACTCAGGAAGAGTATTGTCAATTAATGGCTCTTTTGAGCAAGCACAATTTAGAAACAGCTCAATATAATGAGGATAAGGCCACAACATTTTTAGCAAGTAAAACTTTCTGTTTTCTAACTTCTAGCATAGATCCTAGATGGATCATAGATAGTGGAGTAACTGATTACATCACCCCACACCTCCATCTATTTGATTCTTACTCTACTGTACCGCAACCTTGTCATATCACCATGCCCAATAGGAACAAAGTCACTATAGAACATATTGGTTCCATTAAGTTGTCAACAAAGTCACTATAGAACATATTGGTTCCATTAAGTTGTCACCTACAGTAAGATTGTAACAAGTTTTACATGTTCTAGAATTCCACTTCAACTTACTATCTGCGAGTAAATTGAGAAAACAACTAAATTCTATGATTGTTTTCACTCCCACTTCCTGCTATCTTTAGGTCCCTTCGATGAAACATCAAGTGGAGCTTGGTAGAGAATTTAATGGGCTATACTATGTTCGCAAATCATCCATTAGTGGAGCTCCTTGTTTAGACCTTACCAAGAAATCTTGTAGTCAATCCGCCTTTGTTGCAAAATCTACCATAAATTTGTAACATTGTAGACTTGGACATATGCCTTTTGACAAGATGAAATTTCTGATTGCTCATCAATCCATACAGATGTTTGTCAAGTCTGTCCTAAAGCTAAATTTCACAAAAAATCTTTTCCTATTAGCTCAACATCTTCCTCTCACATTCTTGAATTATTGAATGTAAACGTTTGGGGTCCCTATCATCAATCCACATATGATGGGTATAAATTCTTTCTCATAATCGTAGATCATTTCTCAAAGAGCCACATAGACTCACTTATTGTCTCATAAGAGTAATGTGTTCTCTGTTCTTAAATCTTTCATCATCATTGCTGAAAATCAGTTCAAACACTCTGTCAAGGTCATTAGAACTGATCATGAACAAGAATTTTGCGATTCCACTACTGTAGCTTTTTAGGCCAATAAGAGTATCCTCCACCAAACTACTTGTGTAGAACGGCTACAACAAAATGAGGTAGTTGAGAGAAAACACAAAACTCTTCTTGAAACAGCCAGAGTATTATTTTTTCAAGCAAAATTGCCTTTGAAGTATTAGGGGGAAGCTATTCTTACAGCCACATATATTATCAATGGAATTTCTTCACAAAAATTACATTACAAAAAAACCTTTACACAATCATTTAAGGACATTTGGATGTTTATGCATTATGGAGAGGGAGATATAAATTTGATGCAAGAGCTCACCCATGTGTATTCCTTAGGTATCCTTATGGAAAAAAGACCTACAAAGTCCTTAACCTTCAAATCAATAAAACCCTATCCACTAGAGATATCATTTTTCATGAGATTTTTTTTCCTTTTCACCACATTATGTCTCCCACAAACACAACACTTCCTTGTCCTACTACAGAATTTCAGCATAATATCTTCCTGCCTTTTCAATCTGATGTTTCTACATTTTCTGATTCTAATATTGACAATTCTCCTTCTCTCGTTATTAATTTGGATCATGCCATCCTCCACAAACAACATGCCAATACAAACTTCTGTAAGAAAATCCACTAGAATTCACAAACCTCCTTCTAACTTGGAAGATTACGCTTGCAACTGTGGCATAAGTTCTCACAAAATAACTAAAATCAATACACACTGGTGTCATCTCATCACCTTTAATCAACTACCTATTCCCTACCAGGCTCATGTGTCCCATTTGACCACATTTAATGAACCTTCTTCATATCAAATTGCTTCACTAAATCCTAACTGGGTATGTACTACGGAGAAAGAAATAGAAGCTTTGCAAGCAAACAATACTTGGGAGATTGTCCCTCTTCTACCTGGCAGGAAAGCTATTGCATGCAAATGGGTATACAAAGTCAAGTTGAAGGCTGATGGTGGTTTGGAAAGATATAAGGCTAGATTAGTAGCTAAATGATACAACTAAAAATAAGGGATAGATTTTCAAGATACATTTTCTCCAATTGTGAAAATGGCAACAATTAAAAGCATCATTGCCTTAGCAGCCTTCAAAAGGTGGGATCATTTTCAATTGGATGTTAACAATGCATTTTTACATGGGGATCTTCATGAGGAAGTTTATATGCAAATGCCTGAAGGAGCCCCTATCCTTACTGGACATGTTTGCAGATTGATTACATCCTTATATAGACAGAAGTAAGCATCAAGGCAATGGTAGCTGATTTTTTGAAATTGCAAGGGTATATGCAGTCTAAGAATGACTATTCCCTTTTTATTAAAAAGGGACCTTCCAACACACAGACGACATCCTCCTCACTGGTTCAAATTCTTCTGAAATCAAATCCTTGAAGAAAAAACCTTGACACAACATTTAGCATCAAAGATTTGGGACAACTGCATTACTTCCTGGGATTCGAGGTTGGTTATTTGCCTACTAGAATTACTCTTACACAAAAGAAATTCAATCAAGAGTTATTGACAGATGCCGGGGACTCTTATTGCAAAAGTGTGTGCACTCCTCTTCCTCTTAACTGTAAACTGCCAGCAGATACTGGAGACTTAATTTCAAATCCAACACTATAGAGGCAACTCATTGGGAAGCTTAACTACTTGACTAATACCCGGCCAAATCTTTGTTTTACAGATCAACACCTGAGCCAGTTCATGCAAAATCCCAGAAAACCCCACCTAGAAGCTCTTTATCACGTATTGAAGTACATCAACGGCACTGTTGGTCAAGGAATCTTGCTAAAGGCTACTGATCAGCTCAAAATTGCAGGCATTTTCAGATTCAGATTGGGCTTCCTTCCCCACTACTAGACATTCAGTTACTGGTTATCTTGTCATGCTTGGCGATTCACCCATTAGTTGGAAGTCAAAGAAACAAAGCACAATATCCAAGTCCTCGACGGAGGCAGAGTATCGTGCAATGTCTCAAGCAGCTTCAGAGATTACATGGCTGGTCAAACTTCTTGAGGAGCTTGGGATATCAAATTTACAGCTTGTAGTCCTTCATTGTGACAATCACTCAGTATTACATTCCTGTCTTTTATGAAAAAACAAAGCACATCAAAATTGACAGCCATTTTACTCGGGATAAAGTACTTGATGGTCTTTTTTCACACAACTTTGGTATCTAAATTAGACGTAATTGTAAGAATAATTTTGGGAGTATATATCTTTTGATCGTATTGCAGTGCTATACCATTATACTATGTTACATTGTTATTCATGGAAAGTTCATTTACACTGATTGCTACAATTTCTCCTGTACAGTTGCTAACTTGATCTGTTGCTGTTGACCGGGAGATGATTAAGGGATATGATGATCTCTTTGATCCCTTACCATATTCTGACACTTCCCCTTAAGTTGAGTAGTGGGATCTCCGATACTCAAGTTGCTCAGAATACTTCCAAAAATTCTCCTATTAACTGCTTTTGTCAGGATGTCAGCCAACTGGTCTTCAGATCGGACAAATGGTAACTCCACTATTCCTGCTTCCAGTTTCTCCTTGATGAAGTGCCTATCCACCTCAACATGTTTGGTTCTATCATGTTGAACTGGATTCTCTGAAATACTGACCGCAGCCTTGTTGTCACAAAAAATCTCACAGGCTCGGGAAGGAGGAAAACCAATCTCAGTTAACAATTTCTGTAGCCAAAGTATTTCAGCTAAGCCTTGAACCACTCCTCAGAATCTGCTTCTGCACTAGATAGAGCTACCACATTCTGCTTCTTAATCTGCCAAGTGACTAGATTTCCACCCACAAGAGTGAAATATTCAGATGTGGACCTTCGATCTACAGGGTTACCTACCCAATCTGCATCTATGTATCCTTGTATATCCAAGTGCCCATTTCTTTTGAAAAATACTCCCTGACCTGGTGTGCCCTTCAAATACCTCACAATTCTAAGTGCAGCTTCCAAGTGATCTATCTGGGGTCGATGAATGAACTGACTCACAATCCCAACAGCATATGCTATATCAGGTCGAGTGTGAGACAAATAAATTAGTTTCCCTACCAGACGTTGATACCTTTCCCGGTCTGCCAACTTGGCTCCTTCAACAATTCGAAGTCCATGATTCACCACAATGGGTGTGTCAGCTGGTCTATAGTCAATCATCCCTGTCTCTGCCAACAGATCCAGAATATACTTCTTCTGGCATATGTATATTCCCTTTTCTGACCTGAGTACTTCTATCCCAAGGAAGTATTTTAACTCCCCCAAGTCTTTCATCTCGAACTCAGTAAACAAGTTCCTTCTCAATCTTGCCATTTCTTCTGTATCATTCCCTGTAATGATCATATCATCGACATAAATAATCAAACAGGTTACCAAATTACCTCGTCGTTTAAGAAACAACGTGTGGTCTGAATTACTCTGCCTGAACCCATAGCCCTTTATTGCAACAGTGAATCTTGCAAACGACGCTCTCGGAGACTGTTTAAAGTCATACAATGACTTTTTCAGCAGACATACTTCTCCAGTTCCAAAAACATGAGTGAACTCGGGTGGTGCCTCCATATACACTTCTTCTTTTAGATCTTCGTGTAGAAAGGCATTCTTCACATCGAACTGATGAAGAGGCCATCCCTTGTTTGCTGCTATCGAGAACAACACCCTGCTCTTATCCACCTTAGCCACGGGGGAGAAAGTCTCTGAGTAGTCTATCCCGTATGTCTGCGTATATCCTTTTGCCACCAGCCGTGCCTTGTACCTCCCAACTGTCCCATCAGGTTTGTGCTTGATAGTGAAGACCCAGCGACACCCTACTAGTTTCTTCCCTTTTGGCAATCGACCCCTTACTATGTTTTCCACCGGATATCTAGATTCTCGCACTCCTTTCTCCGAAGAATACCTTTTTGGTGGGATCCCCCTGTTACTCCTCGGTGGTAAAACATATCTCCCTGCATCCTCTTCCTGTTCTTCTGTGATCTCAGGATTATCAATGTTAGAGGATTCAATAACTGGAGTCTCAATAATTTCATAATCTCTTACCTCAGGTATCAAGGGAGGAGGAGGTGTCTCTTCTGAGGCAGTGAATTCCATGGACTGTATGAAAGTTTCAGAGGTTAGCCCGGTAGTACTATTAACTGATTCTGCTAGAACTGCTTCCGGACTTGGCAACCAACTTAGTGTGTCTATAATTTCACTCTCCCCCTGACCACTAGGTTAGTTGTTATAGAAATATTCAGTTTCAAGAAAGTCACAGTTCATTGTAGTAAACATGTGACGGGTTTTGGGATCATAACATCTATACCCCTTTTGGTTTACTCCGTATCCCACAAAGACACACTTTACAGCACATTGGTCAAATTTGGTTCTTTCGGTTTTAGGTATATGGACAAAGACTTAACACCCAAAGATTCTAGCTTGAAGGGTAAGGATCGGGGGTATTTTGGTAAATTTGGCAAGGGTGTGAATCGGGGTTCTGAGATTTAGGATTTTGGTTGGAAGTCTATTTAGGAGGTAGGTGGCTGTGGCTACGGCTTCAGGCCAAAAGGATTTAGGAACCTGAGATTCAAGAAGTAAAGCACGGTTCATTTCAAGAAGGATACGATTTTTCCTTTTGGTGACACCGTTTTATTCTGGGCTATGTGGACAGGTGGTCTGATGGATTAACCCTTTTTCTTGGAAAAAACTTTTCATAGCTGAATTTACAAACTCCCCCCCATTATCGGAACGTAAAATCTGGATGGTTTTTTTAAATTGGGTTTTGATCATGGCATAAAAGAGGATAAACTTGTCAATAACTTCAAATTTATGTTTCAAAAAATACACCCATGTCATACGAGTGCAATCATCAACAAATATCAAGAAATATCTAAAACCTTGACCCCCCAAAAAAAGTGTTGGGCCCTAAACATCATAATGAATTAATGAAAACACTGAATCACTATGGGTATTACTGGGTTTAAAAGTTTGTCTATGGCTTTTCGCCAAAATACACGTTTCACAGTTCAACACATTATTAGATTGAAATAACTTAGGAAATAAAAGCTTTAAATAACCCGCAGATGGATGTCCCAGTCGATGATGCCAAAGCCAAGCTTCCCGGTTTGCAGTTCCGCGAGCTAGCATCGCAGTACCATTTTGGGCTATCTCATCCATGTAGTACAATCCATGGCGCTCAGTGCCACGTCCAATAATCTCCCCCTTCCTGATATCCTGTAAAAGACAAAAATTAGGGTTCATTAGTACCGTACAATTTAATTCCTTAGTCACGTGACTAATGGATAACAACTTATGTGATAATGAAGGGACATAAAGACAATTTGAAATTTTTAAAGTGGGTGATATTTCAATGGACCCTACCCCTTTACTGATGCAATTCCTCCATTAGCTGTTCTAACATGTGTCTTAGTTGGCTTCGAGGGAACAACTATATCTGTGACATCAAAGGTCATGGTGTCGGTGGCCCCATAGTCAAAAACCCAACAACTATTCTTATCCTCCTGATTTTGGACAACATTTGCAATTGCCACATTTTATGGGGTATTTTTGGAATTTCTGGAAAAAACTGGGGTCAATTTGGAATTTTCTGGAAGTTCTGGGGTCAAACTGCAATTTTCCAAAAATTCTGGGGCCAAAAAATAATTTCCTGGAACTTCTGGGGTTTGACCGGAATTCTCAGACAATGCAGTGCTCAAATTTAACAAATCCAAAACATTTGAACCAAAAAATCTAGGGTTTGGGGATAAATTCCCAAACCCTATACTTATATATCCTTCGTTTTCTTTTTTTTTTCCGCAACCCTAGCCGCCGCCACCATTCCATATCCGCCTGGTTCTCCACTGCTCCCATGGTCGCCGCCGCTATTGCTGGTGGTTTTGTTGCTGCCCACAGCGGCTACGACCTTGCTGGTGATTCCGGTGGCTACTGTTGATTTGTTCCAGTGATTTTATGTCCACCACTTCGGATATCCCACGATCTGGAAGCACTGCTCTTTGGTGTGCTTACTCATACCGCAACGGGAACATCGAAGCTTCGATTTGTCCGACCGGGATGATGCTCCCCCTGATCTGGGGTCTGACCGGTGCTGACCATAGGAAACAAGCCCTGTTGCCTCTGTTGTTTGGCCAGAATCGGTCTTCCTTGTGACAACTAAGCCACCCCCAATTCCCTGTGATGTCGGCTCTCCGGTAGATGCCCCCAGAATATTTAGTCTTGCCGTCTCCTTCCTTACTGCAGCATATGCTGCCTCCACTGAGGGAAGTGGCTCAGTTCTCATAATGTCTCTTTTGATTTGGTCATACTTGTGGTCGATAGCATTTAGAAATTGGAACAACTTTTGTTCTTGCCTGATTGTATTGTACGTTGCTATGTCTACTGCTGATTTCATCGGATTTGGCTCCCTCCGATCTATCTCGCCCCCTACTCTTTGTAATACTAGCCAAAAATCCTGCAATCTGGCCATTCCTTGTTTCATGCCATTAACCTTGGCGTGAAGGTCGAATATTTGCAGTTTATCCCAGCCATTGCTATATGTGACCACCAGTGCGTTCAAGATCATCTTGTTCCCACTTCTCGTACTCTAGATCTTCGATCTGGGGTGGCTCTGGAATCACTATGATATGACTCAATAGAGTCTTGGATTTGCCTCCTATGGCCACTTTCATCATGCGTGACCATAAGGCGTAATTCTAGTTGTTCAGTTTTACGTTGAGGGATAGATTGTCTGGTATTGTCTGTTTCTGGCTTTTGGTGTTAAGGTCGTTTTTCAGGAGGTTGGCTATTCTGATGGTCAGGTCATCATTTGTGATGCCTGATGTGGTTTCATCGTCAGACATGATTTCTGGTTGGCATTTCTGGCTGGTTTTCTGAGGTAAGTCTGGTAGATGATGATGCAGAATAACTGGTCGGCCTAGAACCGGTCACACTGCTTTGATACCATTACACAACTTTGGTATCTAAATTAGACATAATTGGAAGAATAATTTTGGGAGAATATATCTTTTGATCATATTACAGTGCTATGCTATTATACTGTATTACATTGTTATTCATGGAAAGTTCATTTACACTAATTGCTACGGTTTCTCCAGGTGCTAACTTGATTTGTTGCTGTTAACCGCCGGAAGATGATTAAGGGATATGATGATCTCTTTGATCCCTTATCATATTCTGACATTTTTGAACTGAGCTATCTGCTAACTCAATCACACCTTACAGATGTGCTTACAAAAATCTTACCTTCTTCTCGTCACTGAAATTTTCTACGCAAGCTGGGAATGGTTAATTTTCACCATCCTCCAGCTTGCGGGGGGGTGTTAAATACTGAGGCTGAAGAATTGTCGCACACTGGAATGTACACACAAGGAAAACAAAATAGTCGGGCAATTATGTTATATGTCAGGATATGTTATAGAGTTTGTTAGACAATTTGTTGTAAATTCTGTATAAATACTCATAGCCTAGAATCATTATGTATTGAATTTTTCATTCTTCCATAAATGAGAAAAGTTCTTTTCTAGAAAATCTCACTCTCCCTCACAAAATCTGACCCGTCATCCCAACCTCAAAACTATAATCCCCCCGTTAACTTTTAGTTTCATCGATTAATAAGATTTAACAATGGAGGTCCTTGGAGCTGATTGATTAGAGACCGCTACGTTCTCCGTCTCCCCTTAATCGATGTAGGTGCCTGGTGGTGAGCGGATATGCAATTATCATGTCTCATAAATTAAAACGAAAATTAAAAGGGCATCATATTCGGGTTATTGTCAAAATGGAAAAGCAATTAGCTTTTACTGGTGGGGCTAAATTGCCTCCCTGACATTATGGTCGGCAGGCTCCCTGAAGACGACTGGAGTTGTAAATTTATTATTATAGCATAACAAACCATGTCTGGGATTACGGTTAGGATTAGGATCAGGATCGGGTGCATTGTATTTCCACATAATCTAAATTCTCTGAGAAGATATCATATAACAATGCCTGCCTGGAGTGTTGAAGGCTAATGGTTAAATTAAAAGTTCTGTTAAGTCTTAAGGTGTAAGGCTAATGATTCTGATGAATAACCTCTTTTAAGATACTTAAAGAGTGTTTAGTTATGACGTCAGGATGTGGATTCAAGTTAACTTAGAAGTTAGATCTTCTCTTTTCAGTTTTTACCATATCAGGAGAAGAAAACAAATTAGGTTTTAGTTTTCCTAAAATGTAGGAAGAACGTGGGGTATCTACCCTGATCTAATCAACAAAAATCAAGTTCAAAAATTGAAGAACCCATTAACTTCATGCTTCGTTCAAAAACACCACAGGAATCAAGTCATCATTATAGAACTTTGAGAAAAGAGAGTAACCCCACCATGGAAAGTCCTAGTAAAGAAGAAAAAGTAGCACTAGATGCCCTGCACCATCAGTTCAATGATTTGGTTCAACATTGGGACACCATAAACCAATCAAACCCAAAAACCCTACATAGGTTATCATCAACTGGCTCACTCACGGTGATTAAAGAGCTTCAACTCCTTGACAGTTCTCCTAGAAGTCTCATGTCTTTTCTGCAGTACACGCCCTCTCCACCCTCGGAAAGAAACGGAGGAGGATGGAAGGTGAGGAACAATGACTTGGCAGTTGAAGAGATACTCAGTGAGCGAAGAGCCGCCGTGAGAAGTGGCAAGCTGAAGGGCAGACGGTTGTTTCCCGTAGCGGATGGTGTGAGTGACAATATGTGTCCCGTTGGTAGGAACGAGATAGCATGCAGTGGTTTATCTAGTATTGGTGGAGAGAGTGAGGAGAGGTCTTTGTGGTCTTATGATTATTCTGATGATGAGAATGAAAACGTAGAAACCAAAAAAGGTTTTAGTCCTGTTTGTCTTCATTGTGCGGCAGCTTCTACTTATTCATCACTGTCATCATCTCCTCCTTCTTCAATTTCTTATGATAAAGTTGTGGTCGAAGAGAAAGAGATGGTGGATGTGGAAACCGTTGAAGAAAAGAAGAGACGTGCAGAGACTGGTCCCTGCGAATCTAGGACTCAAGAAAAGGTTTTCATGGCCTGGCTAGGAATCCTTTTAACTCTTTTTGCAGTTGGTTTCATCACAGCAAGGACCTTAAGGGGGTATGGATATGGAGATGAAGTCACTCCAATTCCAACTTGATTTCTCTTTGTACTTTTCATTTTCAAGATTCATCTGATTAACCATGGAAGTATGTAATCGCATTAGAAGTCAGGTTTTAATTGTGGGTATGAGTTAAAGAAGATCTTTCTCTTCAAGTAAGCATCAAAACTGGAAGTATAAGGATACCAATATTTCATTATATAGTACTTTAGAAAGGGAATATATGTTTGGATCTGTCTTAGGAATATGTCTTCCCAAGTTTCGGAAGCTGTTGCCTGGTGATGCCAACTATAACCGACTAGTAATGCAGGTGATTGGTGAAAAGTTTGCCTCAATATCAGATAAAATAACGCCGGAGCAATTTGGGTTGGTGTAAACGGTAGAGGTTGCCTCTTATATCGGTCTGAGTCACTGCTTTTAATCTTGTCGAGATAAGAATCACCACTAAATGTGTAAATGTCACTAATTTATCAATTTTGCACATATATACTATTCTGTGAATTGTATATATACAATTTTGCATAACTTAAAAATCAAAATATTTATCTTTTATTTTAAATTAATTTAACTTTTAACTTAGGAAGTAGTTTAGTTAAATTAATTTAAATATATATATGAGAATTTAAAGAAGATTTTGTGTCATATAAGAATCTTATAAAATCTTAAAATCACATTGTGGAGATCTCTTATTATCAAAGCTCTTTACTATTTGATAGTAAGATTTTATATTGGTATAAAACACATAAAAATACCAAAACTTGCCATACTTCCCCACAAAATGGCTCAAATTCGAGTGGTACTAAATTCCCAATGAAGAACTCAATCTTTAGTGTCTCTTTACAATTACAAAGCAACCTAAAAACGAGGACACTCAATTTCATATGCTTTTATCCAAACTACCTAATTGAATTTGCATTTTGGAAGAAAAAAAAATTGAACCTAAGTTTTCGATTTTATTATGTTATATACTTTTGAAACAACATTGAAAGGTGCAAGGTATACACATTATTTGAATTTTTAAATCCACATTCATTTTCTTTTCTAAAATTGTTCATTAAAATTTATATTTTTCAATATTTACATAAAATTAACATGCAAGGGCAATTGAGTTTTTCTAAGTGGGTTGATTGCCCTTGTAAGTATGTTCCAGTGCAATCATCTCAGACGGAGTTATGGCTAATAATTAGCCATTTTTTCATTAAAGGGGTGACAGAAATAAGATTTTACGAATCTTAGGTATATGTGAAAATAAAAGTTCATTGATTTTATACTTATCTAGAAATAATTCTTACTTGTAACCCCCATTTATAAATATCTTGTTAAAGGTTGTGTAAGTTATGGTGGACAAGAAGAAACCAATTTGCATACCATTCGCGACTACCTGCGTGCTAAAGATTTTTGGGATCAATTCTTCCAGGAAGCAGTGGATCCGGATTTTTTCTGTAGGGACCAGGAAGGCTGGGTGGCTCACAACCTCAACTCGACGATGCAGGTTAATCATGTAGACTGATTCACTTTTTATGGGGTTGCCAGTTGGACGCTCTGGCAGTGGAGAAACAGAAGCTTGTTTGAAGCTAATTTTATTTGGCCAGAAGATAAGACCCGCGCCGTGTTAGAGTATGTAGATTGGATAGGTAGGGCTCAGGTAGTGGAAAGATGCATCTAGCCGACTCCGAGTTCCCCTCTAGGTGTTACTGTTTGAAGGATGAAACTGCCAGAATCTTAGGTCAAAATTAATTCGGACGGGGCAATCAAGCACAACTCGAATATTGCCAGTGCGGGGGGCTTAATCAAAGACAGTCAAGGGAAGTGGTGCAGAGGCTTTCTCCAACACATTGGCAGGGGTTCTCCGATGACAACAAAATTATAGGGAGTTCACTCAGGCCTTACCCTAGCTTAGACGCTGAGATATAGGCATGTGATTGCTGAAGTGGACTCCTTAGAGGTTATAAACATCCTTTCTCACTTTACTGTTGTTTTAACTGATGAACAATTCTTGGTGGGAGGTACCCGAAGACTTGTTACCCGAGCCTGGGAGGTGTAGCTCCAACATGTGAGTCGAGAAGGGAGCCAGTGTGCCGATCGATTAGCCTCTTTGGCAGCGCTGTCCAGTCCAGGTCTTCACACGCTTCAAAAGCCTCCAATGACGGTCATGGATTTACTTCACCGAGATCAGCAAGGCGTCCTGTATCGCAAAACCCTGCGCTAGTTAGGGTGTTTTGATTTTCTGTTTTCTTTCCCTGTAGCAAAAAAAAAAGAAGTTTATCATTTTATTTATGGACATATGTCGCCCAATTGACTAAACTATATATATTCTTATATTTTACTTTATTTATTTTCTTCTTGTATTACTTTCATTTGCACAATAATTGAGATAAGAGTAATTTATATCTTAACGATTAGTGTGAGATTCAAGGTTATATTGTTGGGATGCCTTTCCACAAGTTAGATAATGAGAAACTCAATAGATATGATGATTTCACTCTATGGACAGTGAAAATAAGGGTGGTTCATGTTCAACAGAGATGCATAACAACGTTGAAAGAAGAAAAAAGACTGCTAGGGGATTTGGTGCCATTTGAAAAGAAAGAGATATTAAAGGCACATAGTACAACACTGTCCAGTTTAGGAGATAAAGTCTTGAAAAAGATGGTTAATGAAATAAAAGATGGTTAATGAAACAATCTATACTTCATTATAGAAATTACTTAAAAATAAGTATCAGATTAGATCACTTATGATTGTTTATATTAAAAGCAACATTTAAGGATGTGAGAAAGTACACAAGTGACTGATAACAGGATCAAGTCAGGATCTAAATCGAAGGCCAAGTTGTTTGATGCTTTAAATGTAAAGAAAAAGGTCACTTTAGGAGGGACTGTTCATATTGGAAGAAGAAAAATTAGAGAAAGGAAATAGATGAAGATGTGACAGAGAAGATGAAGTTCAAAGAGTTTTGTGGTTTTTACAAGCAGCGAATGGTCAAATTTGGTTCCAGTAAGCACACTTTCACTGATATTCGTGATTATGTTTACTTATATTTATAGGGAACAAATTAAGTTCAATCCTATAAAGGACAATTATTTTATCACATTCATTGATGGTCACTCGAGAAAAGTGTGGTTGTATTTTTTAAAATTAGAGAATGAAGTACTTGAAAAGTTCAAGGAATAGAAGACAATAGTTGAAAAACGTACTAGTTGGCAAATCAAGACACTTAAAATGAGATAATAACTTGAAATTTTTTAATAAGTAATTTGAAATATTCTACAAAAGGAAGGTATAGTGAGCTAATGTACTATACATCATATAACTTGAAATTTTTTAATAAGTAATTTGATATATTCTACAAAAGGAAGGTATAGTGAGCTAATGTACTATGTACATCATATAACATAGTAAAATGGAGCTACAGAATAAATAACTAAATACTCATATAACATGCTCAATGCAAATGATTAAATGTTAGACTTACAAAGCAGTTTTGGATTAAGGTTGTTAATATTAATTTTTATCTAATGAGTAGATCTCCATCGACTGTAATAGATTTTAAGACTCCTTAAAAGGTTTGGTATTATACTCCCTCTGATTATTCTGCCATGACGATATTTGGTTCCTTACTTATTATCATGTTAATGATAGTACATTAGAGCCTAGGGTAATGAAATACATATTTTTAGAGTATACTACTGGAGTTAAAGAATATAAATTGTTGTGTACTAAAAAAGACAACTCCAAATTTTATGATTAACAGAGATGTTATTTTTTATGAATATATTATGTTTGGCTAGCAGGAGGGGCTTGGTGATCTTACAAGTAAGAAGGATTAGGGTGCTGATCAAAAAGTAGAGTTTGAAATTAAAACTCCAAGTAAGACATTGGTAAATCAATTTATGAATATGTAGGAGGAATAACTTGCACAAAGTATAGTAGTAAGAAGGACAAGAAAAGAAATAAAGAAACATGTTGGGTATTTAGCTTATAATGAGAATGGTAAAATTAATCATATAGCTTATCCCTTAGAAATTAATGAGAATACAGATGGTGATGAACCAAGTATTTATAGTGGATATTAAAAAAAGCTTGCTTGTCATGAATGAAGAAATGCAATACTTATTCAAAAATGATATATAGGAACTTATTCCTTTACCAAGTGGTGTAAAGCCAATAGTATGAAATTGAAGAAAGAAGGTATCCTTAGAGTTAAGCCAAGTAGGTTCAAGGCACGACTGGTGGCATAAAATTTTTTATGAAAAGAGAAAACTGACTATCATGAGGTGTTCTAATTAGTTACGAAGCATAAGACCATATAAGTTCTTTTAGCCATGGTAAACATATGTGATTTGGAGTTTAAGAAATTTCATGTTTAAATTGTATTTTTTTTTCATGGGAATCTAGAAGAGCATATTTATATCTCACAATCAGATGGATTCTTAATCTTGAAGGACTATGTAAATTTGCTGAAGAAATCCTTACATGAGTTAAAATAATCATTAATCTAGTGGTATAGGAGGTTTGATGCATTTATGTTGTCTCATAAATTTATTACAAATCAGTTTGATAATTATGTTTAGTTTAAAAAAAGTTAAATGATTCGTGGATCTATTTGTTGATATATGTTGATGATAAGTTAATTGTAGCTAATAATAAGGCTAAAATTAATAGTTTAAAGAGTTTATTGAGCAAAAGGTTTGAGGTGAAGGATTTGCATGTAGTCAAAAGAATCTTGGGAATGGTGATCTGGAGGAATAAAAAAGTCGAGCTATTGTACTTATCGCAATAAAAATACATTAAAAAGGTGTTACAAACTTTTCAAATAGATCAATTAAAGCAAATTTGCACTCCCTTAATAGTTTATTTTAAACTTAATGTTGATGGTTTCCCAGTTCAGAAGTTGAGAAAGATCATATGAAACAAGTTCCTTGCTTGAGTGTAGTTGGGAGTTCAATGTGAGCCATAGTATACACAAAACCAAAATTTAGCACATGTAGTTAGTGCGATAAGCATGGTTATGATTAATCTTAGGAAAGCTTATTGGAAAGTTATTAAATGGATTATATGATACCTAAGAGGTAAGAACGATATTTAGTTGATTTATGGTTCTAGCAACTAATAGTGTTATTAGTTATACATATTTTGATTATAATAGATATCTTTTGAGAAGGAGATCAATTAACATGTTATATCTTTATCGTGTTTAAATGTGTGGTCAAATAGAAAACAACACTTTAGTCGACAGTTATGTTTTCTATGATAGAAGTGGAATGCATGTCATTAATAAAAGGGGTTATATAAGGTATATGGTTGTGTGGTCTTGTTAATAGTTTAGGTGGATATGCAAAACTTTATTATTTACTGTGATAGTCAGAGTACATTCACTATAAGAAAAATGCGGAGTAGCGACAGAAATGATTCCGTTAGAACTTAGTGACGGAAAGTTAATTTTTGTCGATAAAGTTGATTAATTTAGCGATGGGTAAAATATCCGTCGGTAAATATGGAGGAAAATGGTGGCGGCAAAATTTGTGCCAGAATTAGTGACGGAAATACACGTCTGTCGGCAGGACTACAAGAAAAGTAGAAAATTGCGACGGATTATTACCGACGGATTAGTTACCGTCAGTAATGTAGACGGATTTGGAATATCGGCTGTTAATATTGTCGTGGCAAAGGAAAAGATTTAGCAACAGAAATCTAGGATGTCGGTAATGTCGTTGGTAAAAGTGTCGTGTACTTGGATGATACCGATTTTAACAAAACAACGTCGCTTTTGGATGGAAAAAACGATGTCGTTTTGTTTCAGCGGGGAGCATTTTGTTACGTTCCAAAATGACATCGTTTGGAACAAAGACAATTTCGTATGGTTAAAATCCAAACAGCATCATCTTGGTTCCAAACGGATGCTATTATGTTAACCAAAACGTGTCATTTGTTTGTGAACCAAACGATGTCATTTTAAGTAATTTAAATAGCATTCTTTAAGTTGACCAAAACGACGTCGTTTGATTCACAACCAAATGACGTCATTTTGGTTAACGTAAATAATGTTATTTAAGTTACCCAAAACGAAATCGTTTGGTTCACAACCAAACGATGTCGTTTTGGTTTAATTAAAACGCAGCCCTTCCAACCCCCTCCCAGCCTGTCGTGCGACCTTCCTCTCCTTCTTCCTCCTTCGGCTGTCACTCCCACATCTGATGTCATCTGCCCTCTGCCCTCCGTTGAGCTGCTGAATGTCTGACGTTAGGAATCGTCTTCTTCGGCAATTTTCGTGAAGGTAAGGCCGCCTTCTTCGACCTGAATTTTAGTAGATGTGTGGGTGTTTATATTTTGAAATTTTTTTCAAAATATGGAGTTAGTTGTTAACGATTGTTGGCTCCATTGGTTTTGGTTGTTATTGATGGATGGTTTGCTATGTAAACTAGTGGACGTGATGGTAAATAATGGAAAAATGTGTTCACTTTGTTAATAGCTGAAGGATGACAATTTTCTGCATACCATGTGTTCTATGAAATGTATGCATGTAAGAGTTGATCTTTTTGGAATAGATGCTATATTATTAATTATACTATAAGTTTTTGAACCCATTTGTCAATCTTTTTGAAGCCTAAGTAATAGAATTGTGACCCATTATAAATTGTAATTTAACCTAAGACATGTATTTTAACATAATATTTTATATCATCAATTAGATAATGTATTGAAGCAAGTTTTATTCTTATAATGGAGTAATCCATTAGATAATGTATTAAAACAAGTTTTAAGGTATTTAAATGACAAAAAAAAATCATATACTAGCATACATAAAAGATGGTAATCTTATCCTTATAATTTATACATACATAAAAGATGCATCACAAATTGAATGATGAAGAAATCTCATTGGGGAATTTTTTGAGTTGATTACAAATTTATATCTATATTTTTTATTGTGATAACAATTAAATAGTGCAACTTAGTACAAACAATAAGAATACCATAAGTTGTAACCATTTAGAAGTCAAATGTTTTTTTGTTATAAAACTTATATAAGATATTATTAGGACTAAGTATATGTTACTTAA
>JANSVA010000006.1:40178664-40201215 GCA_025504915.1 Erythroxylum reticulatum
TTTGAATGTACATATTGTTGATATTTTACAAATTACAATGGCTTGATCAAGTTTCGAATAATATTTTTAAAATATTAGATTTAATTATACATATTTGCAAAAATATTGAGCAATTAATTTATGATATAAATTATACCAATGTTTTATATAAAAGTTTATGATATATAAAAACATTATTTTATTAATTCTTAAAAGTCAATAGTTTATCCTATTAGACAAAATAAAATTATCAAAATAAAAAGGTGAAGAGTGTTATGCACCCAAGCCATTATTAGTGGGCAGTTTGGGTTGTAATATAAAGATTGCTACTTAAGTCAATGATATTAGAATATGAACCTTTATTGTTCTTATTTAAATAAAAGGTATACATCTTCTTCTTCTCCAAAAAGGATCTCCTAATTCATTATTCTAAAGGCAAAATTTTCGTACTTTATTAAAACTAGATATGCACTCTTTCGTTTATTTTTTGGTTAAATTTTTAATGAAAATAAAACCACAATATTTATCAGTTTATTGAAAAATTAAAAAAACTAATTGGAGTGTATATATCTATTTAATAATGTCTAGAAGCCATTTTTAAAGTATTAAAATATATAATTCTTTAAAGAATAAGTACTCATAATAAAGAAGATGTGTATCCTTTTTTATTATTTCAAGAACCAACTTATTGCATATAAACAAATGTATCATATATGTGCTTTTTCATAGTTTATATAAAGAGTTTACAAAGAAATATTTTGATCTATTTCCTAAGTATAAAGAGTTTGATAATTAGTCTAAGTAAAGCGGATCAAACTCATGGAGTCCAATTTTGATTATGTAACTTATCAATTGAGGTTGTGAAGATTTATTTATATTGTAATGAGGAAATTAAGTAATACATATATAAGTACTAAAAAGTAATACAACTAGTCTAAACGAGTATGACAACTATACTCTTAACAAATTCAGGATTAATAAAAGTCTATAGAGTTGACAATTGTGCACGAAGTAAATAAGCTTTATCTCTATCGATCCAATGAAAATAGTTAGAAAACTAAATGCTTTAAGGGGGTTCAATATGAAGTCCTAACATTATTTGATTTGTCTTGACTAATTTAGTTGTTTTATTTTAGTTTAATTAATCAAGTCTTATTTATTAGGTTATCAGTTAATTAAGGTTAATAAACGTAATGACATATAGTTTGGAGACCTAAATTGAGCTGTGATTACCGGTGTATATAGAAGTGTAATTGAGCTGTGATTACTCGTGAATATAGAAGTGTAATTTTATTGCAGGAATGACCCTTTTTTGAAAAGAGGGATTTCCATTTTATAGGAAAAATGCTGCCGAATTTCAATAGGTTTCTCGTATAACTCATGACTTTGAATTATTATAATATTTCATGGCAATTGTTTTATTATATGCCGGTTTGTATAATGTGAGCGTTTTTTGAGAATATGTTGTAGGATATTAATTGTTCGCAGTACTGATATTTTCAAGGAGATTGAAGAGAAGCTTTACCAAGTATTAAAATTACATTCATATCCTTATAACTATGGAATTGAAGAATGATTTCTAACACATATGAAAAAATGACATTTGTATTAGTTTGTATATTTCTCATTCTAGGTCTACCTCCCATCATCTTCCTTTACGTACTTTAGCAAGATCCTTTTACCGTTTTGTTGAGGTTAGTTATTTAGTTTGTTACTATGTTTTCTTGAACTTATGTTTATTTGGGTATTTCTATACTTGTCATATGCAAATTATTACAGGTAAATCTTTTTAAAATTGTATATGTTAAAACAATTTATTAAAATAAGTATTCATATTGTTATGAATACTTATGAAATTTAAGACTAGTACATATTTTAAGACTAGTACATATTTAATATAGGAGTTTTAACATTGATTATCTTCAAACATATATGATTACAAACATATATGTTAGATGTTAAGTTTACAATTGTTCTAGATCTCAACCCATATATCTTAACCCATAAGTTTTGATTCATAGTAACGAGAACTTATTATCTTCATTCACATGTCTTATCTTAGATGTTGTGAAATTTATTGTGAGACGATGATCCAATACTAACTATGGATTCACTATTTTAAATTAATAATTGTCTAGAAATGAGTTTTTAGGATAGATCTTGGATGCATAGACGAAAAAATGCTAATCGTTTCATTAATCCTGAATTTGTTGAAGGAGTGGAAGCTTTTGTTCATTATGCATGTTCTCAAGCTACATTTATGGATGGGGTAAAGATCGTATTTTTATGTAAAAAGTGCAAACACAAATGTTTCCTTACTATAGATGAAGTTAATGGGCATTTGCTGAGAAAAGGATTTGTCCCTAATTATTTTGGGTAGACACGACATGAAGAACCAAGCATTTCTAGCACCTCAAGGGGTAATCAACCAGAATCGTCTGTCAACCTAAATAAGTATGAAGGGGGGATTGGATTTACAACAAATTATGTGGAACAAACAGAAAATCAGTACATGCAAATAGTTTATATTATGTAAACTTCATAATTTGAATTAGGATTGTTGTAATCATTTGCTTTGAATTATAAAGATATGTTATGTAAACTTCAATGTTTTTATTATCACTTAACAAATTTTGAACTTTATATTACCAATTAATTTCTGTTTCAACAAATTTAATATGTACACAAATTAAATTAATATGCATACATAATTCACAAATGTTTAAATTTTGCATTTTTTAATAAAATCATTAAACAAATTTTAATGTCGGGATTTTTAAAAAAATTCTAACTACCAATTACCGACGAATTTTGGAAAACCGTCAGAAAACATATTAACATATTACCGAAAAAATAAGGATACCATCGGAAAACATGTTCACATATTACCGACGAAAATTCGTATACCGTCGGTAAGTTGTCCGTTTTATTTAGCAACCGATTCTATTAATCCGTCGGTATATTTACGTCTTTTTACCGACGAAAAAGCATTTGATATTTCGTTGTTAAAGTTACCTACGCTCGCATTAACGATGACTTTGCCAACTGTTAAATTCCGTCGATAAATATTACTACCGATGGAATATTGTGATTTACCAACGATTTTGTCTGTCGATAAATCCAAACATTCTTGTAGTGACTGAGTTTAGCTGAAAATCATGTTTATCATATGAGGTCAAACCATATTGACATAAATTGGGATGCATTGATGATTTTTTGTACAAAAAATTGTTATAGCTAAGAACTTAATAGATATATTGACAAAGTCATTACATGTGGAGAAATTCACATATATTTTGGACTTGGTGTATTTCGTATAGCTTAATGGCCTCAGGGGCTTTTAGAACAAGGATCAATTCTCAGTTAAATGTTGGAAAATTTAAGGTGGAGAATTGTAAGATATGCCTTGAATTTTAGTGGAAATAAAATTTTACTAACTTTAGACAATTTTGGAAATAAAAGCTCACTGTCCTTAGTCTTCTACGAAAATAAAATTTTCACTATACTTAAAATTCTTACGTATAAATCTAATTTATAAATATCTTACTAGGGGTTGTGTCTATTGTGGTGATTATCACACTTCTCCTTGTATCGTCTTTTTCTTAGTAATTAAAAAAAATTCTCTTTATTGTGAATAGAAGTCACATAATTAGCTAAATCACCTAAACTTCTATATTTTTACTGTTGAAATAAATTGTAATTAATTTATGAGCTTATATGTAGATTATGGGAATATTGTATATTATGGGCTATCATTAAAGTTGAGCCCAATTAAGTTGATATAATTAAGTTTTAATTTTATGTATGTAAAGACCTGAGTAACAATTTCTAATTTGATGATAGGCTGAATTAGAAATTGTAAACCCATTAAGTTTAGGGTTTTACCTCTATAAATATATGGTTATGGTTCCTAAGTTGGAGGTATAGCTAGTAAGTTCCTCTTAGTATCGCCATTGCCAAAGAAAATTACAATATACTAACTGGAAAGATAATTCGGGCTTTAACTCAATGATTCACAACAATAAATTCTGAAATACTTCCGCTTTTATTTCTTTATGATTTAATATGAGATTAGTGATTTGGGCAATGATATGCACCGATTAAGGTTTAATCTAACAAGTGATATCATAGTCTACTCATATTGAATCATTAAAAACTCAAGATTCCTTATTTATGAAATAGTGATCTTCCATATGCAATTCAGAATTTATTGGTTATAAAAATATTTTGCTATTGCAGTCGTTGATTTGGACATGTTAATATTCTTCGATACATATATTATTCTATATCCAAATTTGGGAACCTTTTTGTAGAGAATGTGCACGTGTGTGTGTGTGTATGTGTGTATTACTGAAACATGCTAGTCTACATATTAGTATTTTGGGTGTGGCATGCAAGAATGGTGTTCGGGACAGTGACACCACAAAAACCCTTCTTCTTAAGGTATGGTATCTGGGGAGTCTCAATGGACTTTGGCTCACTGCATTTCAATGACTCTTTCAAGAGTTCACCTCAATAGACTTCTATTTCGGCCTCCAAACTCAATTTTGTGACCATCATGAGCCATCCTAACTAATAATTTAGGGTATGTTTAGTTGGAGGTTTATTAATGAAATAGAGTTAAATGTAATATTATTTATTCGTTTGAGATGAGAAAATGGAATGAGATGAGATGAAAGAAAAAATATTCATATTATATCTCATTCGATCTTAAATAATAAAAGTAAAAAACTTCCAATTTGAGAGGTTTAGAATGAAATGTAAAATGAAAAATAACTTTACACTATATTATATTATAAACCCTTCATTCAAACAATATTTCACTATAATACATTATGAATCATTTCATCATTTCCAAACAATAATTTTCTAATATTACATCCATTTATATTTTATTTTATTATAAACTATTCCATTTCATTACGTTGCATCTCATTCTTTTAAAAACTTTACGTTAAACCAAACATAGTCTTGGAAAAATCCTCTATCCAACTTAGCTTGTTACTGTTGAACCAAGTCTCGTGTCAAACTCAAAAACGCATTTGTTGGTAGTTTGGACAGGAAACATACAAACTTAATTCATGCAAAGATCCGAAGTTTACAGTAAAAGCTCATATATTCATAGAGATGTTGCAGATCACAGGATCATTGATGCTTAGCTTAATAGGCTTTAAACATACAACTGGACCAAGCTCTATATTGGGACCTATGGTTATTGGATCGTAAAATATTCTCTGCGTTGGCCTGCTAAGGGAATTGGATCGTCCGGCTCGAACTCACTGTTATTGCTAGTATCTTCAAGCAGCATTTTATAGAGTTCGTACCATCTTCAATAACTGGACAAATGATTCTTTGTAATACCATTCCAGAGTTTGGTGTTTCTGTGTAATTGAAGAGGATCTTAGTGGGCATACACGCATCTGTCACATCTCATTCACTCTCTCCATCTTCTGATCAACGTACTTGTATACCTTTACAGGCTACAAGGTGCATGTCTTTATGGGCCATTCATGGTTGCAAGCTTACATGTCTCAGTGTCCATGCCGGTTCAACAACATTATCTCCACAAAAGGAAGACATCATCACATGCATTGCCAATTGGCTAATCCAACAGTCACTTATCAAGCTTCCTTTGACACTTGATCTCCATGGGATCACATATTGAGTACGAAGTGACCGAATCCTTTCTCGGTTTTGCTTCAACTCGTTCCATTTATTTAGAAAGATACCTTTTTCTACAGATAGACACATAAGTTTATTAATATTTACTTAATCGAACCAATTCCTATTAAATTATTATGACTTAAGAATTCATTTAATATATAATTACAAATAACAATTATAAAAAGATATTATTATAAAAGATATCAATATCACTTAACTTTCTCCTTTTGTATTGAAAATTTATAATTATTATTTTTAGTATTGATTAAGAAACTCAACCAATTTAACTAGTTTAACAATAAAAATTTTGAACTGTTCAATTTTTTGATTCAATTTTTAAACCTTTAGTTTGATTTATTTTAATAATTCTTATTATTAAAAAACAATTAGTTTATTAATTAATTAGTTGATTTTTGTAAATTAATAAGTCCTTATAAACTAAAATTAATCAATTAATTTTTATTTAACAATTTGTATTAAACTTTAAATTTTTTTATAAGTAAGAACAACCTTTTTCAATCTAATATTAGTTTAACCTTTTAAACTTTAAACCTCTTGTTTTAATAATTTAACTTTTAGTTTAGTTTTTAAAATATTAATTTTTAGATGTATACTAAATAATTTTTTAATGTATAAATAATTCCCAAGTTATATATACTTAATAAATTGATTAAAGAATCAATAATTCCACTTATTCGATTTAAATAATAGTTAAAAATGCAACTCAATCACAACTGTATTGTAATGTTCCTTTTCCACCGCAACTCAAATCTTATTGATAACTTTACAGTTTGTTTTGTAGCAAAAAGTAGAGAAAGAAAAAGAGAATGTCTCTCGAATATCCTACAACGGGAAAGAGCAGAACTTCAAATTAACAATAAAGCAGGGTTGTGATGGTAGAGAGATGAGCTACTGTGCCTGAAAAACAAAGAACCACCAACAAGTGACGACCAAACCACACTGTTCCTGCCTTTAATGCTGACCATTATTGTAATCATTTGTACAATAATGGTCAAATTCCCACCAACTTTCGGCAATCTCCTGTTTAGGAAGGCAAAGTTGATGGATGAAACGATTGGCCTGTGGCCTTCCAGTTGGCTTCTTGGCCCAAAACAGACGCCCAGTCTTTTACAAAACTCTTTTTACTCTCTGTTTTTTCGTAACTCTCTAGATAGTACATAGCATAGCTCCTATCCTAGAGTTTAGATCACTAATTTTTGTTACTCTAACCTTAACTTATTTTATAAGCATCCATTCGTTCAATTTCTGTCGGTCGAAAGTGATTAAAACAAATGATCTATTCCTATCATGTCCTGCAATGTGTTGACAGTGCGTCATTTCTGGTGGCTCAAATGAAGCCAGCAAGCAAGTGTAAACTGGACGACCCATGTGGATTTGTAAAACTATGAACCCTAAAAAGTTGCAATCTTTTGGTGACTCCTCGTATGATTAGGAAGCAGAAGCATATGCATGTGTTGTTGTTTCCAGATCCTCCCAACGTGTTTTATTATAGAGAATGTCAACAGTCTCGTATGTTCGAAAAATGGTTTAATAATTCAAAGTGAAATACTGTAAATATTTCCTTAAGTTTATAGCTTTAATATTGAAATATTTCTCATTTTAATTAATTCAAAAATTAAACAAGTACAATTTTAAATATTTTCTTAAATTTATAGCTTTTAAATATTTGTATACTTCTTTAGTTTCTCATTTAATTAAAATAATAGAGATTTTTCTAAGTTTTACTTTTAGTTAAAACCTTAAATCAATTCAAGAAGAAATGTTAACACAAATCGAACCGCATTCGTACATTCTGGAGATCCCAAGTGAAGATGATGATGTTTGGTCTTTTGCCTCAAAGACAAGGCTGTCGGGCAGCTTTCATGGCTGAGTCACTAGGCCTTACGTGAGTATGCCACGACTCCCTAGTAGTGGTTTTCTACTTCACGGGTCATCGCCATATGGCATGCAGATCAGTAATCGGAAAGGAGCTTTTAAATTAACTTGGAGTTAAAATGAAAAGCCAAGTTCTGTTCAGGATTTGCTTGGAAGTAACCGGACAAGGTCACATGAAGAAATCAACCGCCCAAAGGAGACGAGAGTTGGAGCATCCTATTTCGTAAATATTTTAACTTTATCCTGCTTAATTATATCGACATATTTATATGAACTTTGTATAAATATAAGAATTGGTTAATTTACAAAAATTGAAACAACAAGAATTATTAAAATCAATCGAACCGCAGAAGTTAATACTCAAACTAAAAAAGTAATTTGTTCAAAAATTTTACTATTGAGCTTGCTAAACAAGTTGAGTTTTTTAATCATTGTTCTTTCATTCTTTAACTTAATGGCTATATTGGATACTCCTCCCTAGCTCTTTCAAAGGAATCAGATTAGCTAGATGGTCCTGGAAACATAAATATGAGATCATCTATAGACTACAACAAGCCAATACCTAAGATTGCCAAATTTTATCTTTCACCTGATAGTACAGAAGAAATTCCTTCTCAACAGACTACTAGCTGTAAATAACAAATTTTGTTATGCCAATTGTATAATCGATTTAGATGAACAGCCTAGAATCATAAACAAATCATGTATAAATTGTTCTCATAGTAAATGAAATAAGCAAGCAAAGCTTTACACATCATATTTATCTTTTATTATATTTGCTTCATGGTATTAGAGCCCTTTTATTGACCAACGTCAAAATGACTCAAGAATTATCATCTTCCTTTACACAACTCACTACACCTCTGTTAGATTTCCCAACCTTAGCAAAAACCTTGAATTTCAATTTGCCATTTAAATTAGATCGATCAAACTTCATAAATTGGAGAGCATAGGTGACAGCCACAATTCGAGCTCTTGAATTAGAAGGCTATATTTCTTCTGAAGTATCTCCACCTCCACAGGTTATCACAGAACCTGCTTCATCTTCAACAGAAGTCCCTCAAATTGTTGTGAATCCTGATTATCGTCTATGGCGCAAATCAGACCAATTACTCCTCTGTTGGCTACTTTCAACAATAAGAGAGGAAGTTGTTGGTTAGGTAAATTAGTTCAACCTCTCTTAAATGCTGGAAGATATTAGAAAATCTATATGCATAAACATCAATGGTTCGGGTCCTGCAATTAAAACAACAACTGTTATCAATTCAAAAAGGCTCTTAAATAATTTCAAACTATATTCAGAAAATAAAAACAATTGGAGATTCTCTTATGGCAGCAGGACATGCTATACCAGATCATGAACTCATACTCATCTCCTTAAATGGCTTAGGCCATGACTACAACCCAGTAATGGTTGTTTTAACACACACAATGAAGAACTCAACCATGCAGGAGGTGCAATATAGTCTCATGATGCATGAAACCAGATTTGAGCAATTAAATCCAGTATCTCAAATAGTTAAAATCTCTACCCTATCAACAAATCTTGCCTCATTTAACAGAAATCAGACCCAAACTCGCAATCAAGGCGGTCGTCATGCTCCTAGAGGAAGAGGGGGTCATGACAGAGGAGGACGATGGAATGGTGCAAATCGTCTCTACTGCTAACTGTGCTAGAAACCCGGTTATGATGCTCTTTGTTGTTATAAGCGTTTTGACCAGTCTTGGAATGGAAATCAGCAATGGAAGCAACCAAATTCATATTCACAACATCATACTCAAAACACTGGACACAACTTTAATCACACTGGCCAACATGGGCAACATCACACACACGGTGGTTCACCACACACTTTTCTAGCTCATCAAACATATGCCTATTTTGAACAACCTAGTACCTCTACCTAGTATGTAGACTCTAGAATTACCAATCATGTCACTACCGATCTTAATAATATGTCCATTAGCTCAGCTATGCTAGTAATGATCATCTTACAATATGTAATGGAAACTCTCCCCCTATTGCACACATTGGTTCATCTTATATTCAATTTTAAGATAATAAACACACATCACTGTCTTTACATCAAATGCTACATGTTCTAAGTATCACCAAAAATTTGTTAAGCATTTCTTAAATCACAAGTGATAATAAGATAATTGTGGAATTTTCTAAGAAAATGTCTTTGTTTAAGGACAAGGATACATGGAAAATTCTTCTCAAGGGAATGCTTCGAGATGGCCTCTACAATCTTAATATCCCACTTCAAACCCAGCTTTTCACTCACTCAAAGAACTCTACACTGTCATCATCAAATCAGTGTACTTCTAGCTTAGTTTCTCATCCTAAAACTTTTACTCCTCAACTTTCTAAAAATGATGCAAATGTTTGGCATGCTAAGCTTGGCCACCCATCACCTAGTGTACTTAAGCATGTTTCTAATTCAATAAAAATTCATATTAATGTCAATGACTTGAAATTATGTGATTTATGCAAACAAGGCAAGCTTCATAAGCTTTCATTTCAAAATCATGATATCTCTGCTAAACATCCTTTGGATATTGTCTATTCAGACATTTGGGACCCCTCTCCTTTCCTATCAACTGAGGGCCATAGATATTATCTAATACTTGTCGAAGCTTGTACTAGATTCACATGGTTTTATCCACTGAAGCTCAAGTCAGAGGCTCTTACAATTTTTATTCAATTTAAAACCTTCACTGAGCTTCAACTAAACAGAAAAATTAAAACCCTACATACAGACATGGATGGGGAATATAAAGCATTCTTGCCTTTTCTTGCTAAACATGGGATACAACCTTGCGTCATCTGTCCATATACACACCAACAAAATGGTGTTTCCGAAAGGAAACATCATCACATCACTAAAACCAGTCTCAAATTATTAGCCCATGCCCACCTACTCTTACAGTTTTGGCTTAAGGGTTTCACCACTGCTACTTTTCTTATAAACAATCTCCCATCTCCAAAATTATAAAACCTATCTCCATTTGAACTGTTATACAACAAAAATTCGAACTACAATTATTTCAAAACATTTGGTTGCACCTGCTTTCCCTACCTTCGTTTCTATTCCTCTCACAAATTTAATTTCCACACCACCAAATGCATTTTCCTAGGTTACAGTCCTGCCCATAAAGTTTACAATTGTCTCAACAACAAAGGCAAAATTTATATTTCTCGGCTTGTTGAGTTTAATGAACTCGAGTTTCCCTATCCTACACTTTTTCTCTCCCAAAATTCTACAAGTTGCCCTACATCTACTAGTTTGCCTTTGTCTTTTTTACATCTTGCAGACTCACCGGAACAATTTCTCCATCCTTCAAGGCCATCTCTAGGCATCTCCCCTATAACATAATCATCTCCCTAGCACAAAATCAGGTCATCTCTACATCTTTTATTCCTACTCTTGTTGATATTTCACATTCTTTAATACATTCATCAGCCACCTCCAATCCCCAAACCACTATTTCACCAAACTACTCTGATTGGGTCAGCTCTCCCGATGGCTGGAAGTTCACAAGAGGTGGCTATGTCTTCATAGGGGGCAACCTAGTCTTCTAGAGCTCTAAGAAGCAGCCTATAGTGGCCCGTTCCAACACTGAAGCTGAATACAGGGCTCTCTCTCAACTCTCCACTGAAGTGTTATGGTTAACCTCTCTTCTCTCAAACATTGGGTTTAACCCTCCACGAACACCTATTCTATAGTATGACAACAATGGTGTACGATCTCTCTCCCAAAGCCCAACCAACCTTTCACTCTCGAACTAAGCATATAAAGATTGACGTACACTTTGTGAGGGACAAAACAGCAGAAGGGCTTCTAGAGGTAAGATATGTGAACACTGTTGACCAGATCACCGACTTGCTCACTAAACCACTCACTGCAGGTCGGTTTCAAAACTTAACTTTCAAACTTAACCTAATATCAAACCCTTGGTATCATTTGAGTGGGGGTGTAAAGGAATCGAATCAGGTACATAAGACCTTGGGCCAAGAAAATTGTAATGGGCCTAGACACATAAATATGTGACCATTTGCAAACTACAGCAAGCCGATATTCGAGACTTCCAAATTTTATCTTACACTTGATAGTACAAAAGAAATTTCTTCTCAATAGACTACTAGCTATAAATAACAAATTTTGTTATACTAGTTGTATAATCGGTTCAAATGAATAGTCTAGAATCACACAAAAATCTTGTATAAATTGTTCTCCTAGCAAATGAAATAAGCAAGCAAAGATTTACACATCATATTCATCTTTTATTTTATTTGCTTCAGCTCTAAATCACACTAAAAATATTTTAACAACTAAGTATTGATGGTTTCACTAGAGTAATTATACACCTTTTCGAACTTTTGCAATGACTAAAATCTATAAGTTCTAACTTTCAAATGTATATTAGATAAATCGTGGAATATGTATAATAACTCATAAACTATTTGACATATAATAATATAAAATTAAGTGATATATTTAATTTAATTGATATTTATACGTTAATATATCTTTTTTGAACCGATGATTCTCTAAGCCATTAAATTGAAAATTAACTCTCGATTTCCAAATTCACTAGCCATGTAACAACATTCCTGGATAGGCAAGCTGACAGCGACCCTCTAACCAACAACAATCATTACAGTCCAAAATCAAATTATAATCACCGACCCTAAACAAAACAGCATATCAATCAAGTTCCCAAGAACCTGTAGTCGATTAAAAAGTTAAGGAAAAAGTTCAAATTGGTTACTAAGTCTGTTCCTTCACAACCATACGAAACTTTACTGGTCACTTACAACTGGGTTGTAAATCCATGCAAGAACAGTAAAGTACACGTATAAAAGTACAAGAAACAGAATGGTCCGTGACAAAGTTGGTCCCTTGACAGGGAATGGAACTATTTTGGGAATTGGCAATGATTCTTAATTAGTCACCTGCACAAAGACGAGAGAGGAACTGAATCTAATTATCTAAAGCCGGAACTACGTGCTCATTTTAAGTTAAAAGTTGAACTTCTTCTCGAGATATATAATGACTTCGAAGCTCTTTAATTAGGACCCCTACTCTAGCCATATGCTAATGATTTCATTTGGATGGTCAAAGAGTTACCGAGCAACATAATACAGTCGCTTCATGGGTGGCCCGAGTGACTGGCATGGAGAACCCTTCAAAGTGCCTCTACCACTTGGTCTCCAGTTAAAGTTTTTTAAGCTCCTCAGTACCTCATGGTAGACATTAAGGGTCCTCAGGGTTAGTGTTTGTATTAGAGTTTATTATAGATTATTCGAGTTGAGTCCATCTTTGATTTGATACTTCTTAATCTATTAATTATAATAAAATACATCATATATAACATTGCATAAAGAAATGTGTCTAATTATAATTTAAAAATAAATAAAAATCAAAGAATTAAATTGAATCGTTTTACTATTACAGAATGCATGTATGTTCCTCCACTTAGATAAAAAAGGGAGGAAACAGTATCGTTTACACCATTATTGTACGTGAAAGAAAATATTGACAAGAGCCCTTATCTCCATTAACAGTGAAGATTCTTTTGCATCCCAGAATTTTTCACTTCAGCGAACAGGTTTCCTCGGGTGGGAATGCATAATATAGAAATAATCAAATCGTTAATCACTTAATAAGATCATCAAAAGCAATACAAAACCATGTCAAATCAAGGTCATATCAAACCACCATCATCGTCATCATCACTAACCGTCCATACTACGCATCTTATGAATCAGAGCCAACGTCACTAATAATCTTCTCGTTATCTACTTAGCAAACCACTAAAATGGGTTAGGAGTCGGCCATTGTTGCCCGCTCTTTGGCAATTATAGATAGCTCTTTTTGTCATGTAGTATATTAAAGGAAGAATATAAAATGTACCATCATCAGCAATTCCTTCTTCTATTGCTCTAATTCAATCACGAATTCTCTATTGTTTTCTTGATCTAAAAGGGATCAAGTGTAAACAAGATACTCGATAAAGGGTTTTGTTCTTGACTATATTTGAACGATGTCGATTCCAGTAGTTCTAGACCTCGAGTTCATTGCTAGTTAATGGGTTCTTGACAAGATATTAAGGAAGATAATGATAGACAGGAAGGCTTTGGTTTGGCTTATCATGACGTGAGCAGTGTTTCTTTAATGATCGATGATCAACAAACAATTTTATCCCATACGGGGCTAAACATATATTATAATTTGGGTAGAGTTCGTTTCTTACAAAGAAATCCTTCAAATTTACACACGAGAGAAGATTTTGATAAACTTAAGTAGCTACCAAGTGTCAAACCCGTCAACCTTTTTTCACAAGCTTTTCTAGTCTTCAGTATATATTTTATTATAACAATCTTTTTAAAATGAACGATGTAGATTTTTTTTTTGTGAATTCCTATATTTTAAAAAATATTCTCATTAGTTAAGTTACTAAAAATATTGTATAATATTGAAAATATTAAAAACTTGAATTAATTTAAAAAACATTACTATAAAACTAATTTTATAGCATTTAATAAAATTTATATGATTTTGTTAACTTAAATGGCAACCAAGAATCAAACCCTTTAACCACATTTTCACCTTTATTCATAAGCCATTTTTGTCTTTAATATATATTTATTATAACAATCTTTAAGTTTATTACAAGAGATTAAAATAAATTTATTTAATTAAAATTTTTATCTAATATATAATTATTATCAGTAATAAAAATAAAACTACATTAACATTAATAAGTAAGCAGATTTTAATTTTATTTAAAAGAAAAATTAAAATTAAAAATTCTCTTAATAAATAATGTATTATCCAAATTCTGTGCACAATAATTAATTAAGAGTCTAATGTATATATACAACAAGGCTAATAGTAAAATTCATTATAATGTTATTAACCTAAAAATCGATTTATACTTTTTATTTTTTTTTAAAAAAACAAAGAAAGGCTGTCAAATTTCTTCTTGTGCATTGCGAATCAAATAGACTTACAAGAAACACAAAGCTATCTTGCTCTTACTTGCTCTACTCAGAATGAAACCAAACTCATTACCAACTTATACCCAAAGAAGAAAGTACATTGACGGTGTAATTATTGTGTTCTTTCTTCTGGTTTATGGAAAGTATTTGTCGTCTAATCACTAGCCTTAATTTGAGGCACTTTTACGGAAGCACATGGCTAACCATATTGGTTGTTTTTGAATATTCAACTTGTACTGGACTTTTAAGTGTATGATTGTTTTACTTGTCTAACGGACATTAAGCTCATGGGATCAGTGTGACCATTACCATTTTATCAAACACTAATCTTATGTACGTTTATGTGTAATTTCTGTCAATCACATCATAAGCGTGATTAGTCACAAACTAATCGTGAAAATAGAAGAAACGTTAGTCATGTTATTATCCTTGACTCTTTCAACTTCATGAAAATTAGAGGATAAAAGAAGCATGCTTTAACTGATTCAAAAACTTTTGTCATATAAATATTTTTATCATATTAAAATAATTTTAGTTATTCTAATATGAGTGAAGCTTCGACCTCATCAAACCCGATTCATTTTTCTTCATGGTTCAGATATTGATTCAGCATCATCATTCTTAAGTTCAACTTTTATGTATAGCTAAAAAAAGTGTAGAACAATCATCATCATTTGAGATGTAGGAGTGTAATATGCAAGCTATTGTGAGCTTTCTTGACTTTGATACCACTCGAGAACTATGGCTAAAGGGTTACGAAGATCACAGATAACCACTGACCAGATAATCACAAAATTCTATAAAAGCTCTAGTATAGATAAAAATGATCGTAACTAAGACCTCAAGTATACTAGCCAAAACATAAACCATATCTTTTAAGCGTATGTCAACTCTTAAAGCCTACCTCTTAGGATCTAAGCTAACAGATCCTTTTTATATAATTTAAAACTAAAATAGAATCATACTTCTGATCCATTACGAGGGAGGCATCATTCTTATACAAAGTATTAAATTATTATAAATGATATTAGTATGTACTTAATTGTTGTATAGAACTATACATAGTACTCAGTCATATTAAAATTTAACTCGAATAAATTTTAAAGATCTCATATAAGGAAAAGAGAAAAAATTAATTAATCTATTTTTAAAAATATAAAGCTAATAAGCTAAGCTTGTGATCAGATATGACAAGATCGAATTAAGATACTTATATCAATTCCCAAATATACATAATAGTCAATTACATCATAAATTTTACTAAATTTAAATAATTTAATGAAAAATTACGTAAAATCTTATATAAAAGTTTCAATTACAAAATACATTTTAAGTAATCTATATTAATATGAGCATTAATTTCATTGTCCACCCTTGAAATCGTATTTAAAACAGAAATAATAGGAATGATTTGGCTACATTATCCATCGCATGGTGAAGTAACCCTAGGACCCTGTTAAGGAATCGTCATCCAAGTGGAACTCTTCATGTCTGAACCGTTCGATCTTTTCTAAAAATCAACGGTCGTACATATGCAATGTTTAGTTTGCAGCACAGGCCTGCCTCACTGTATGAAACTGGCAAATCTTGTGGGCCCAACGTTACTTTTTAATAAATCCCACCAAACTTGTACAGTCTTTAATATGTACCCTTTAACATACATACATGGTAAATTACTTATTGCATTAAATAATTCTTTAACAAATTATTGAAATTTAAATTATGAGTAAGATAACATATTACTAAACTTTTCCAAATTTTACTTATAAGTCAGTTTTTTATTAAATTTTTGGTACATTTTACTTTTTATACGATAAATTTTAAAAAGGTCTAATAATACGTAACCTTTAATTTTTTTTAAGAGTGTTTTTAAATAGAAAATCAAATAATTATGTATAGGTCTCCTAAATGGCTCAATCCATTAGTGCCACGTATTTAACTTGATCGTTTAATTATGATATTTGTAGTTTTTGTATTATATTATCATAAAGGATTAATAAGAACCATTAGTTTTTAGAAATGTACATTTGGAGAAAAATAGGCAGATTTTAAAAAAACTAGAAATGCCAATTATGAAACGCCACGTAGCGGTAAGATGCGAAATATAATGGCCATTCAGGCCCTTCGTTAGGCATGGCTTAGGAAACTACAGAGAACTGAAGCGGTAAGTTGTTCGCGGGGACAGAGAAAGAGATAACTAAACCCAAACAAACTCATCTTCTCTGCACACACTCCCAGAGAGAGGGGACACTTCAAAAGCTCATCTTCATCAACTCAATACTCACTGTACTTGGAATCCCGAAAAAGCTAGCTCAAAGCAACCTAATGGGGGAGGTCTACGATGAATCCTTTTCATCATTTAGTTCTTTACTGCTTTTGTTTTTTATTCAGCTTTGTGTTTTTGCTGTGATTTTGACATTGGTTTTTGTTTAGGAAGAAAAGAAACCAGCAGCTGAGGAGAAGAAAATGGAGGAGAAGAAACCAGAAGAAGCTAAGAAACCAGAGGAAGCGAAGAAAGAAGGAAAACCAGCAGACGACAAAAGGGAAGAGAAAAAAGCAGAGGAATCCAAGGACAACAAGGAGTCCAAAGATGAGTCGCCTCCACCACCACAAGAAATAGTGCTTAAAGTCTACATGCATTGTGAAGGATGTGCTCGTAAGGTTCGTAAGTGCCTCAAGGGCTTTGAAGGTGAGTTCTATGTGTTCATCTTCATTATTTGTTCGTTGGTTGTAATGGGTGTTTGCAAGTTCTTAATGGGGTTCTTCTTTAATTTTCAGGTGTTGAAGATGTGATTACTGATTGTAAGACTAGTAAAGTCGTTGTGAAGGGTGAGAAAGCTGATCCATCGAAAGTTTTGGACAGAGTTCAGAGGAAGAGTCACAGACAGGTGCAGCTAATCTCTCCGATTCCCAAACCACCGACCGAGGAGGGGGAGAAGAAGGTGGAGCAGAAGGAGGAACCGAAGCCGGAGGATGAAAAAGAAGAGGTCTTTAGTTAACACTTCTATAAGTTGTCTTCTTATGACACTGAATTTAATTCATTTCTCGGTGGATCGATTGTTTTGGTTTCTTGATTACATTGCAGCCTAAGGTGATTTCCGTGGTGTTGAAAGTTTACATGCATTGCGAAGCCTGCGCTATGGAACTCAAGAAACGGATACAGAGAATGAAAGGTATGAACTTATAATGTTATGTCCTATAATTTAACAGCGTCAAGTTTTTTCTTTCTTTTCCAGGCTCTTACTTCATTGTATCTGTTCTCCATTTCTCCATTTCTTTGAATCTCTTAAAGAGAAGCTTGTTCCCTTGCCTTTGTTTTATTTTATCGTTTTGCAGTCTTACGATTCCATTGCATCGGGTCCATCAAGAGTTAAAAAATGCTTGTTGAAACTCATCAAATTTCAATTCCACTCAAATCCCATCAACCACGAGTTGTAAATCTGATTCGGAAATACTTCCTTTGCATAGGTGTGGAATCAGCTGAACCAGATCTAAAGAGCTCACAGGTGTCTGTGAAGGGAGTGTTTGAACCTCAAAAACTAGTCCAATATGTGTACAAGAGAACAGGCAAGCACGCGGTTATCGTGAGTCAAGGGCCAGAGAAGACGGAAGAAGAAAAAGAAAAAGAATCCAAAGGAGAGAAAAAAAGCGAGGAAGGTGATGACAAAGAAAAGAAAGGTGGCGAACAAAAGGAGACAAAGGACATGAAAGAGGGTGACAGCGAACCTAAACCAGAGGAAACGGTAGAAGAAGAGACCAA
This sequence comes from Erythroxylum reticulatum, assembly GCA_025504915.1. NCBI lineage: Eukaryota > Viridiplantae > Streptophyta > Magnoliopsida > Malpighiales > Erythroxylaceae > Erythroxylum > Erythroxylum reticulatum. Next base: position 40,196,973 of record JANSVA010000006.1, read on the forward strand.
GGTTGTTGAGTTGAAGAAAAATGAGTATTACTATTACCCACAAAGATATCCAATGGAGTTGTACGCATACCCTCCTCAGATCTTCAGCGATGAGAACCCCAACGCATGTTCTGTTATGTAAAAAAGCTCAAATCTTTGAGAACTAAAATGGGATTTTTGGGACAAATTTGGGGTGATAAAATCTGGCTTATACATGTTTTCTGCATGCGCCTCTTTTTCTGTAGTACTTGTTAAAAGTATAATCTGCAGATAAACAGTAGAATTTTGTGAAGTATTTTACTTTTTCTGCACTTTTTAACTTGTCGTATATGACTATACCAATAATCAGATAGACTTGAATCATGTTCTTGTTGCGTCTCTCCTCTCATCTTAGTGAGTATGAATCCATATACTTGGCACATAATGTTGTCATATTTTTAGATTCTGTGGTTTTGGTTATAAAATTTAAGGAAAAAAAAAAAGAGATAAGGCTATCTTTTAGCTTCTTTCTGGGTTTCACTGGAAAAAAAAAGTACAATTTTCAACCTTGATCTTCGAACTACTTTTAGAAGACCACACCTTCCTCAAAATTTCCACCCCGAGTTCAATTCGGTACTCTATTCCGTTCCCCCGTAACACGACCCTATGAACCTATACTATCAACTATCTGAATTATTTTTCTGTCATTGCCACTGATTGAAAAAAGGAACACAAAATGAGAGGAGATAGAGCTAGATTGAGTAATGAGTGTGAATCTGAATCTGTACAGAAACACCTGTCTGAGTCAAATTAGCAGAAAAAAATAGCTGGGTCGACGCTTGATCACTTTGTATTTTCACTTTTTTAACAGATTACAACTATGTTAAGTGATCAAAGATTTGTCCTTTAACAATGAAGTTGATGGCTTTAAGTTGCCTAGTAAGCAATGCCAATCCTTTACCCCTTTATAGGTAAAGTTTTTACCTTTCCAAGTTATCACATCCGATAAATTAGCAACATTGTATATGGTTAGAAAGCGACTGCGTGTTCTCTGATATAAGAAAAATCTAGTGTATTAGTTAAGAAACAGTATTTATCAACACCTAGTCTTATTTTGTTCTTTATAAACATTAAGTGTGAGTTTTATTTCATCTCATTTTATTTTTTTATAAGGATCAAAATAAATTCTATTTTATTTTTTATAAAAGTAGATCTTGAGCAGGTGTCCTTATCTATGGTTAGAGTCAGACTTGAAGAGGTTCAATAATACATATTCTTATCCTAATTATTGAAGCTTTTAAAAAAAGATTAATGAAACAGAAATTATCATTTTCCTTTTTTTTTCCAACTAAAAAATAGTGAAATCAAATTTAGTAGGCATTGGTAGGTATAATTGCTGTCCAGTTTGACAGAATTTTTATTTATTAATTATTTTATAAAAATCGAATAAATTTATATATATCAATTCAATAAAAAGGAAGGAGTTGCCCTCTTGAGTTGGTATAAGTCGAGAGTAGGCATGTCATGTCGAGAGTTGTGTCAGCCATAGCTATACATCTTAATCATGGCTTTGCTACATATTATAGGAATGGCACAACAACCTTTTAGAAAGGTTTTGTGCTTGTGTCTGCGGTGCAAGAGATTCGATCATCACATGCTAATTCTATCGTTCCAGCTAAACGGTTTTGTTTTCGTTTTAAACATGTGTAATGGTGGATGCTCTTGTTGTTCCAATGCCTAATCAGATTTTAACTATACGAGGCACAAATTGTAGGGCTACCTCCAGCAAAAGTAAAGTTGCTCACTTCCCTTTTTGTCATTTCCTGAAAAATGGCCTTTATTAACTTTTTTTTTTTTAATCACCGCTTCAAATTGAGCCAAGCTTTTTGTTTTAACTAATACGAGTGTCGTACACAAATGGGAGTTATATACGAGTCTAAGATTGGCAACTCTTAAAACTGTAAATGCCTAGCTAGTTCTTGAAGAAATCGCGATGGAAAGTAAGAAGACCTTGGAAGGCGGTCGTTGCAGGAAATTAAAATCAACCTGACAAGACTATCGTCCAAAAGAATCTCTAGGATTGGGTCACTACCGCGTGTAACTTCTTCACACTGTTTCATTTTGAAGTTATGTTTTCGCAACCTTAGGAAAAGCTGGTCCACTGCTCGTCTTTTTTCATATCTTTTCTTTGCTCTTTCCTTACAAGTTCGCAAATGTCCTGTTTCTCTCCGCGTTTGTCATTTTCCACGAAAATTAATCGATCGGGAAAGTTCAGGCGTAAATTTGTTGCCTTCAATTTCTTTCCAAGATTAGCACCAGGGGAGGAAGATCATGCGAAGTTCTTGCCTAGCAAGTTGCATGCAATTTCAGACATGTTATTTCCTTAAAACTTAAGGAACTAGTAATCTAATACTACCAAAAAATCTTTAATATTTGAGTGTAAGTACCTATTTCGACGAGCTTTTGGAAGATCAATAAATAATTTTTTTACCACAAAAGCCTTTTTAAAAAAAATTTAGTGTTTGACTCTAAAATAAAAAGACGTTTATTTAATATATATAATTTTTTTGGCAGTCAAAATATAATTTTTTAAAAAACTCAAATTTGAAGTTTCTTAAAAAAGTCTCTCAAATGACCATTTTCTGTAGATTTTTCGTATTAATTAATGAGTCTAGTTTTTAGTCTCTTTTGTTTTTATATTTTACACATAATTCTCACAATATCCACAAATTCATCTTCACGTTTACCTTTCAAACTCATCTTTTCTAATATCTTGCACAATTGTTTTATTATGTGTTTAACTATTTATTCAATTTGAATATTTATTTTGGGATTTAAATAACATTATTTGACTTTTTTTATATGTTTTAATATTTATTTTGATAATAATTTTACTTATGTTGTAATCCATATAAAAGATTTGGTTAGATATATTTTTATTTATATTTCATATGGTTTAAAATTATATAATAATTAATATATTGTGCTTTACATATTGTTTAATATATTAAATAATTTTTATATACATAAATAATTTTTATTACAAAATAAAATATAGTTGAAATTAAAAGTGATTTTTATTTTTATGTTACCAAACAGTCTATTGTATGAAGTTCTTTCAAAAAAGGTTTTTTTAATAATAGCCAAACATTCAACTGGTTTCTTATAAAAACTCTTCTAAAAAAAACTTTACTGACAAAAGTTCTACTAATATAAGCTAATCCAAACAAATACTAAGCGTACAAGACTCCTCACTTTTAGAGGATTTGATAATGACCATTGATCTATATAACCTTCTCTTTGTACTTTTTGCAAAGAGTTTGTTTCTGAAATTTGAACCTGTAACTTTTTAATAACTAAAGAACAACTTTTACTAATTACTCCAAGATAAAATATATTATATTTAAGTCTTATTTCCACATTTATCCTAATTTTTATAAGTTATTATATCTATCACAACAAGAACATAATAAGATCTAAATACACAGTAAGATTTTTAATCAGAACCTCACAACATTTTGAACTCAACTCCTAGCATAAGCAAAAAATTAAATGCCTGAAAATAAAATATTAAAAAATTTAGAGGCATGAAAATAAAATATCAAAAAATTAAATGGTAAAGCTTTGGGGGACTTTGATCCCCTGTTCTAGTAATCATGACTCAACTTTGTCTCAGTCCATCTTAACCATTCATTTATGTGGGACCTACATAAATAGATGGTTGGAATAAACTGAGATAGAATTGGGCTAGGGTTACTAGAACAGAGGATTTGAAGGGAAGCTTTGGAGGCTACCGAAACTCTTCCGTCTCTTCTTCCTAAAAAGATTTGCCACATTATCATTGTTCCATTATTGTTAGAGGTGATACATTAGTCAATGTATGATTTAATTCGATTAAGCTTATTAAAGTTAACAGATTAATATTGATTTTATTAAGCTTGAGTATTCAGACTCAATTAGGTTTAAATTTGGACTTAGCATCTATTTAGTTAGGCTTATAACAGTAGAACTTTTATTTTCTATAGAGCTTTTCTGAGAAGAACTTTTCTAAAAAGCCAGTTGAATATTTGATTGTCATTTAAAAAATAGTTTTTTTAAAGAGGTTCATATAGTAGACTATTTGGCAACATAAAAATAAAAAATATTTTTAATTTTAAGTATATTTTATTTTATAATAAAAATTATTTATGCATATAAATATTATTTAAAGTATATTGAACAATATGCAAAGCACAATATATTAATTATTATATAATTTTAAATCGTATGAAACATAAATGAAAGT
>JANSVA010000006.1:40201315-40212803 GCA_025504915.1 Erythroxylum reticulatum
ATTTATATTTCATATGGTTTAAAATTATATAATAATTAATATATTGTGCTTTGCATATTGTTTAATATACTTTAAATTATATTTATATGCATAATTTTATTACAAAATAAAATATAGTTGAAATTAAAGATATTTTATTTTTATGTTAAAAAACAGTTTACCATATGAAGCTATTTTAAAAATTTTCTCTTTTAAATAACAGTCAACTAGTTTCTTAGAAAATTTCTTCTCAAAAAAGACCTATAGAAAAAAATTCTACTGATATAAGCCCAACTAAACAGAGACTAAGTGTTCAATTCTTCTTTTTTCTTTGTAATAATAGGCAATCCACACTCCACATTTTTATACTAGTTGTATTGTAAATATCTTGCAAGGTGGAGGTAATTAAAACTCTGGTAGGATCAATGGATTGATTGACATTACATTTTTAATTTGACTAAAAATGTATTTTAAATTTCAATCTTATGTCAATATTGACGAATATTATTTTTTATTCATAAATAAAATGTAAACCCTACTGACATATTGTAAGTGAGGTTTACTGTTTAAAATATATAAATATGGGTCTCATTGACACATAATAGTGAGATTTATTATTTGAAATGTATAAACGGAAGCTCTCGCTAGTGGACTCACTTTTTGCTTAATTTAAAAATTAATCATATAGTAGTGGAGCTCACTTTTTATTTTAAAAAATATAAAAATAACATCATGTCAGGTAATATTTAATTAACTAGAAGTTAATTATATCAATTTTTAATATGTTTAGGGTTTGTTCTAAATGTTTTAAAAACGCTATAGTTTAATTTAATGGCTTCAAATTGTTAAAGTTCATGTTATATTATATTATAAATATTAAAATTTGAAATGCACTTTTGGCCTTTTTAATGAACATATCACACGTTGTTAGATGTTTAAGGTAAGTAATCCTAATTGTATATTCTGAAAATGGTAAAAATAGTAAGTTTCATTAAAAGAAAAGTAAAGTCATTGAAACTTGTTCAGCAGAAGAAAGGCTATTTAATTGAAATGAATGCATGGTGTGTATTTGTCGATTTCGACTTGCATTGCATGCAGTATTTAGCTTGACCAGATTGTCTTGGACAACCAAATCTCGCATTCAAAAGTCTTAATATAATCATTCTTCTTTAATTACTCAAACTATAAACAAATACGATGAATCTCGTAAACCTTGAAGGTTGCCTCTAGCCTCCGTCTTTATCCTTAAAAGCATATATATATTCAAAGCAGAGCAAATCTAGTACGTAATATCTTAATATTAATGAAGGGTCTTTCTGCCAAACGGGCAACCATTGTTTTGTACAGTTTGCAGTCAATTGAGAGCAACTGATGAACAACAGAAACATAAAATATATGATCAGGGGTTAGGTTTATGTTGTTTATCAGTTGCTCTCAATTTACTGCAAACTGTACAAAAAAAATGGTGGCCCATTTAGCAGAAAGACCCTTCATTAAATATTCACTGCTTAAAAACCACTATTCTTCTTGGTGACTGGTCACGTGACAGAAGAAGGAAGCTGATTCATCTCGTTACTAAACTTGGCTGACAAGGCTCTTTGGCCGCTAGCTGGTCGTTTGAGGTGGTGGTGGGCGGTGGAGTTGGGTGGCTACGCAATAAAAGCTGTCATTTTAAGACATCGTCTTTACTTGTGTGTAATCTTTTTCGGGTTTTATCAATCTTGTCTAGATCCAGTTTTAGTAACGACATGATAGTATGCACCAAGTGCTCATCGCTGGTGATTGCTTTATAAGTATAGTTATGGTCTCTTTCACTTCTACGTCTCTATTTTGAAACTTTGTAGTTTATACACGTCTATTGTAAGATGACTCAACTACTCCTGTCTGCAGAGATATATTTAAGTAGGTTAGGATTTTAATTCCGAGGGACTATGGTTAAATTAAGATTATTAAACTTTAATGATGCTTTTGCTAATTGATATTCCTGTTGGCTCAAATGGTTTTTAAGGAACAAAATCGATCTCTCACTTAAAAACATTGGCAGTGTGTGTGTTCATGGCATGGAGGATAATCTCAGGACCTTTCTCTGTATGTGTCAGGTCTTTGGCAAGGATTGGAAAATTTTAATTAAATTAAATTGGTGGCAGTGGCTATAGAATAGTGTGGTTATGGTGCTCACATGGCTGCTACATCATTAGGGTTTTTGTCCTTCTGGTTTACCGTTGCCAGCCTATGATTTTGTTCCATTCCAAACCGAATTTTGTATACTTTTGATGCATAAAAACTTCTATTGTATCTCCCAACAGATACATAAGAAGATCTTTTGGACCATTCCAATATAAGTCTATGCATAGAAATTTGTATGGTATCTACAAAAACATTTATATGAAGGTTATATATACTCTAATGGACTCTTTGTTATGTGGGTAAGTTTTGTTGGCATGTGCAAGTGAGTGCATCTCTAAGTATTATTACAAGTTCAGGTTAGGGATGGATGAAGACTTTGATTTTGATTCTAGGGATGTAGCTAACTGATTAATATTCAAATTTAATGCATTTTTTTACTTGCGGATCTAACGATGATCCGAACTTCTATGGTTGTGATAGGTGAGCATGTAACATCCTCCTTTCATCACTCCTTTAATATAAATAAATGATACAACAAAGTAGTGCTCTTGTTTAGTATTTGTTGTGTGTTGATAAAAAAGAAGGTAAGATACAAATTATAGATTTACTAATTAGAAAATACATTAGATATAGTTTGATGTAACGATTAAAAAACTTGACTGGTTTAATAGTAAAAACTTTAAATTGTCTAATTTTGCATTTCGATATTTAATTTTCTAGTTTAATTTACGTTAATATGTTAAAAACCAATCAATTCATCAATTAATCGATCAAATTTTGTAAATTAATAATTTTTTTATAAATCAAAATAAATCAATTAATTTTTACTTAACAATATGTTTTTCTAATTAAATTTCAAATTCTTTGAAAGTTAAGGACAATCATTTTTAACCATATTTTAAAATTTATTTAATCTTTAATATGGTATTGAATTTAAAACTTAAATATCTTGTCTTAACGATTTAATTTGTTGTCTAGTTTTGAAAACATTGGTTTAATATAATAAAAGTGGTAATAAATTAGTCGGATTAGTCTTATAATATTTGAATTTAAATTTTCATAAGTTCAAATTAATCGAAGCACTAATCAAATTAAGACCAATTTGAATTATATTGCTTAAGTCTAATATCTAAGATTATTTTATCAAACCCAAAGTCAACTCAAAATTCACGTAGGTGAAATCCACGATTTTTGTCAAGCCTACACCCTAAAGTAACTTTCGTCTTGGAAGGGTTTACTCCTTTTTATATATTTTTTGAAGATGATTAATCCAATGCTATAAGAAAACCAAGTGATTGGTTATGATTCCTTTCAATGTTGAGTGGAAAAGAAAAGGAAAATATAAAATTGCAATCATACAAGTGTCTTGTCCAGATCTTAATAGCAGTTGAAGAAAGCCAATATAGCAGTTGAAGAAAGCCAATAGACCTCATGATTGTATCGTCTTCCTACCAACACATTCCCTTACTTTTCAATACTCTAATTGAGCCCTTTCTTTGACAAAGTAATGGAGTCAAAATTCCCTAAATTTTAGTGGATGGTATTGAACCTGAGGGGGTTGAATTGTAGAGTCGATGGGGAATATATAGGGTGGTGACATGCTATGATCCCTAAGTTACCTATTGCTATGAGGTTTTGGCAGCAAAAAGCAGGACAAAGAGACATGAAGCAATGGTTAAGGAAGTTATCCGCCTATGGAGCTATTTGTTCTCCTGCTTTTCTTGTGGGTCTGAACTGAACTCTAAAGGGGAAGATCATTAAGGGTTTTTACCTCAATGAGGACCTCAGTATGTGGGTACTGCTTTACTCTATGGTCAAAAAGGCTTAGAGGCTCTACCTTAGGAAGGATAGGATGTACAGGGAGATGATTAGGCCCATCTGGTTGCCGTTGAGTTTCAACCTGACACCTGAAAGCCTATGCTCTACGGAGATAAGTGGACAAGATGGCCTAATATCAGCATACGAAGAGCACAAAACTAGCCCTCCCGTTAATCGGAACTGTAGGTCAGAGTTGATGAAACTGAGTTTCTCAATATCGAAAAACGAACAGGTGGTTGATGGCCCAGCGAGAATGTACACAACTCGTATACAATTATGTTCTTCATCAGCAATGCAAATTTTATTTGTATACTGTATGTTCTAACATAAATCTTGTAAGTAGGAATGACAGAAATCAAATTTGTTTTACATTTTAATAAATCAAATTTAATTCAAGTATGTTTGAATTTAAAGATCATAAATTATTGTAACAATATAGTGCACATTGAATCATTGCTTATTCAAGCATATATGTCATGCTACAATCAACTAGAACATCATACAAGATATGTTACGTAAAAAGTATGCATGGCTCTCCAAATCCGAGCTCATGTCGACACATGAAGCAACGAATTGTTCAAAAAAAAAAAAAAAAGAAAGAAAGAAAGAAAAGGAAAGCATATTTTAACAGCTAAAGTGTTGACATCAATTCTGTTGTTAATTGTTATTTCGGTATTTGGATTGCCATTCTGTTCTAGCTCTAACTATCTCTGCCTTGTCAGCTTGCATGCGGAGGAGATGGGTATATTCCAAGTCTGCTTTGCGATTACAGGAGTTGTTGTTTGAATCTTCTGTAGTTCTTGTTAAGGACTCCAACAAGTTTGATTGTCGACATTCTCGCCTATACTCCAAGGTCATGCTTGTCAGGTTGTAATCTTCCAGGACATTCATCGGCACACTCTATTAACAACATGAAAAACAAAACACTAATTTCTCTTCAAACTCTGATTTGTTGCAGTGTTCTGAAACTGGTGAGGTAATTGTAATTAAGTACGTACCTCCAGAATCCATCCAATGTATTTCACATTGTTTACGTGCTGATTTGCATCCATGTCACTCCATCGGGGCTGCATTTGTTTGACAAGAAACTCATTACATAAAGACTAAATTTCCAAGTCCCGAGGTATCTCATGAGCTGAAATTATTGTACTTACAGCTAAACCGGATCTAATTCTCTCTGCAGTTCCATCAGTAAGTTTATTGATCTTTTCTACATCATTCTTTTCAATGGGAATGGCAACCCTGTTTAGGTAAAATGGCAGCAACTCTTCCCTGACTTCTTCAGGGATTTTTGATAATTTCCTTGTCTCTCTGTTCATTATCACCCATGTGCTGCAAGAAGGCAACAGGAGTTAAAAGTTGTAAGTTTGTCAGGAAAAATCTCTTTGATGCGTTAATTTGTAGAAGCTGCACCTTGTTGCTCTTGTTATCATGTCTTGTGTTTTGTAGTCTCGGATTACCCAATCCCTACGCATCCCATTTTTCCCTGCTGCATCAACCCACGTATCAATCTCCACAACATCACCCCTGTTGAATTCAACTTTCTACAATCAGTTTTGTACCCAGATTCTCATTTAATGAATTAATGATGGTGCAGATATTTTATTGTTTATGAAACGAAAACATACCAGCTACTGTAACTCTGTACTTGAATGTGTATGCGAGTGACTACCCAGATAAGCTTCCTCAGACTCATCTCTCTGGTGGCACCAAAACCATCTCCTGCAAGCCCCGAGCTTGTTACATGGTTAAGTGCAGTCTCCTGAAAATCATTCCATGCACACACACAGTCCAATCAGACTAGCTGCTAACGCCCCTTAAAGAATTGAATATTGTAAATTGAAACTGATGCTAACCTGAAGGAGGTTCATTAGTGTCTCCATGGTGGCCGTTTTGTCAGGGCCAATCTCATAAGACCTGATTATGAATGTCTGTCTGTAAACCAACCTATCCTCCACAAACCTTCCAAGCAAATAAGCCTGAGATGGTTCATCAACAACATCACTATCTAACACCAATCCATTAGCAGTTTTCCTGCCACTATCTGGAGCCTCGCCAACACAGATCCCATTTACCTTTCTCCCATTAACAAGGTCCACGCTTCCAGGGTTAGTAGCGCTTAACATAACGCAAAATCTACCTCTTTTCATCGATGAAGAAGAAAACACCGGTTTGGCCATTGCCATTTTCACGTTTTCTTTCTCTACCTTGAAAAAATTTCCCTCAAAGTATAATCTAACACTACTGGTTGCTGCCATTGATATGATTGCTTAGTGAACATTCATTTACAACAAAAATATAAGAACGCCACAGGTATGACTTGTGAAGGAAAAGGGTGAAGCTTGGAGCTGACTTTTCTTCCTGGAATAGACATTCAATTGTTAGGTTGTCTAATCAGCTACCTATATACATGACAATCACAAGTTGGAGTAAGACTACATTTCCTTTGGGAAACGACCGGGCATAAAATGAGATACTACGAAAGACGGTGTTGTTTTGCAGTTCAACCACTCTGGTGGGTGGGGGAGGATCGCATAGGGTGCTTGACATTAGCTTACACGCAAACGTGTGGGAATCCGAGTGTTCTTTTAATGGGGTTTAAGCAATCTACACGATTGTTTCATCAATTGCGGCTTTTGAGTGCCTGTTTGGCAATTATTGGTAATCTTCTACTTTAACATAATTTATGCCACTAGGTCTCTCTCTAACTTGGGTTCAAACTTCCCTTTGGTTTTGGACCAAATCCATGAATTTGATCTACTAGGGCTGTTATAACCCAACCCAACCCTACGACCCGACCTGAGATGACATATTGTTTGAAGCCTAGTGAGATCGGATCGGATCGGATAACCAACATTCATCCTGACAATTGGAGCCGTGGATGAGGAGATTTTGTTTCGCCCACCAAACCGTTCAAAAATCAAAACTCCAAAGTTCCAACTTTTGTCAGGACTCGAGAGACTAGACACCTGCTTTCCTTTTGACAGGTGTCGCTGACCCACTGCCCCAAAAATATGAACACGCGGCTCGTTCTTGGGAAAACAACGATGGAAGAAATCTTTTATTTATGTTCTTATTTTAGTATTTTGTAAGTATCCGTAATTTTAATGAATAAGACATATATAAGTAATGAAAATAGATAATCTGAATCCTTCTTTTCCAATTATAAACAATAATTACTTACAATGACATTGACAAATCCTTAATTAAATTACACAACTTGAGATTACTTTTATAGAGATTTTATTAATGTTTTTGATTAAGGTATTTTAATTATAACTTATTATATTAGCGCTTAAATAATTTTTGTCTTTTATTAAATATGAATGTCATATAATCGGTTAGAATCAAATTGAAAAATTTTAAAACAATTGAAAAATATTATTTTTACTTATTAAAAATTTTAAAGTTTATTTAAAAAATAAAAATAAAATTTAATTAATTAATTTTAGTTTATAAAAATTGATTAATTTACAAAAATTGACCGATTAATTAATATATTGATCGATTTTAACAATAAAAATTATTAAATTAAATCAAACTGAAAAGGTAAAAACTGAAACAAAAAGTTAATTTATTCAAAGTTTTTATTGTTAAACCGATTGAACTGAACGTATTTTTAAAACATTGCAAAATAATAATTTAAAATAATGAGATTCTTCATTTTTAATAAAAAGGATGTTTAAAATATATGATTTAATTATAAAAGTAAACTTTTACTTATTTTAAGAGCTATTGTTAGTGTTGTAATTTACATTATAATTTAATATGATCGTATTTTGAATAAGAAAACTTAATTTAAAGCTTTATTATATTTTTTCATCTTATTATATTTTAGAAGTATTTTTTGATTAATCGCATCTTTTAATAATTTGAAAAACAACAAGTTATTTTTTCAAATATTGAAAGAAAATTCACGGTCAACAAATTACTCATAGCTATTTTTAGTCTTTTTTTATCAAATTAAGATACAATTTAATATAAATTTTATTTTTAATATGAGAAAAAAAATCATTACAAACCTTTGTACCATATTTCAGAAAAAAAAAAAGTTGAAAGTAACTAGTTTATGTATTATATACGTACATATTACAATGAATACGAGTGGATCTTTATCCATCAAGATCAATTAATATACAAGTCATATATATGGACGGTGCCAATGCTAGTTCGACACGTTTATCGCAGTATCCAATCCATCTGACACCTGTCCTCACCTCCTCAATATATTGGTGGAGGGAGACCCACATCATCAAATTCCTACACTTGTTGTCTTGTAGAAACCAAACGGCCAAACCGTTTTCGCACCTGTCATCTGTTATCTTCTCAGCTAATCCGACCTTTTCTGGACTCTGTTTCGCAACCTGTCTTGTCCGCAAGAGATTAGGAAGAGAGAACAAACATGAGTCGCTTCTGGACTCTGCTCACTCACTTTCATTCAGTAGCTGGGTAATTTTTAATTACTCCTTACTAATCAGAGCAGACTCAGCTTGTTTTTTCATTTTGATCTTAACTTTGGTGTTTTATTGTCACGCAGGCCTGTTTTGATGTTACTCTACCCCTTGTAAGTTGCTAAAACGACCACATGGGTCATGAAAAAAATCTGTCTTTTCCATGTGTTTCATGTTTTTTGAGTTGAAATGATTAATCCTTTTGTGGTTGGAAACAGATACGCCTCGGTGATTGCCATAGAGACCCCTTCAAAAGACGACGATCAGCAGTGGCTTGCTTATTGGATCATATATTCCTTTCTAACTCTATCAGAGATACTACTCCAATCCATCTTAGAGTGGTCAGAATCTTTATCTATACAAATTTTCTACACCGGAAAAGACCCAGTTCTTGTTTAATTTCTTATCGCTTCCTGATCTTGTAGGATTCCGATCTGGTACACCGTGAAGCTAATATTGGCGGCATGGTTGGTTCTACCACAGTTCAGAGGAGCAGCTTATATTTACGAGAAGTTCGTGAGAGAGCATGTAAGGAAATATACAGGAAACCATCCCGTTCACAAATCTCCTGCAAGGAAATATACAGGAAACCATCCCGATCACAAATCTCCCAGTGTAAATGGGAAAGGGAAGAAGTTTGTGCAGTTCATAACTCCCAAGAAAGTAAGTTAAAATTGCTCAATCTTGGAATTAGTTAATAACTCCTCTGCTTTCAGTTTGGATCATAAATTACAGATCTTGATGAGGTGTTTCATGTTTGTGGACAGGTGGTGCAGGAGGCTTACTGACGAGTGAAGAGAATAGGACTAACAGTTGAGTCTCAAGTTTGGCTTTTGCTTGTGTGTACATAGTTTTACTTTTCTTTCTTTCTTAGGTTGGTGGGTTGTTGTTTTAGCTAAACTATACTTTCGGTTTGGTTGTAAATCTTTTGCGACTATTTGTACACTTGGAAGACATGTTTTCTTCATGAAACCCTCATTAATTGGTCGGAGGTCTAATTCTAAATGTGGGCCACCTCATCTGGCAGAGACAGTATGCCTAATTTAACTTTGGGAGTGTTTAGAAAGTTGTATTCAATTCATGTATTTGAAAATATAAAAAATAAATAGGTTTAATTTATGCATATAATTAAAACTCATCTTTTTTATAAATTGAATTCACTCCTTCAACCTTAAGAATTCAATTATATTGAACCTTGAGGAAGGTACTTTGATTAGATTTTAAAGGTTATTAATTAAAATATTATTAGCAATTAATTAATTACAATATAATTAATTAAAATATAATCTATTTATTAATTATATATTATAATAAATTTTATTTTTTTATATTTTTACAAATATAATGATAATAATAATTTCTTAACCAATCATCATTATAATAATAATATCCATTATTGTTCCTCATTATCTTAATTCTCATTCTAAACAATGTAATTGAATTCATTTATAATATTGTTGAGTTTGTTCCAAAGAATTCAATTCAATCTTATTAATATAATTGAATCTAATTTATCAATGAATTCAATTTAAAAGTTTCCAAACAGCCTGTTCATATTAAGCATTATTTCAAGCTGATGTTTTGTGGTTTAAGGTGTTATACAAAATGACAAAATGACATTCAAAGTTCAATAATTGCACTAAAATTTATCGGATTAATTATAAAAAAATTTATGCTATTTTTTTTAATTCTAGCTATATGTCACTCTTTTTATTAAGTTTGGTATTGAATTTGTTGACATAACTTGTAATGTATTCTAGAAATTTTAAATATTAATACACATCTATTAAAATTAAATTAAGGGGTTATTGAGATAACAAATTGAAAACGAATAGTTTATTAATACTATGTGAGATTAACTTGAGGAATTGAAACAACTAATAGAAAATAAAGGGTGAGGACATTGAGAAAACTTATTTAAAATAAAGGGAACAAAATGAAAACAAAAATTGTGAGTATAGAGATTACATGAATTAATTTAAGTCATTTTTTAATAATAACGTGGTTTTAGTTATGTAATTAAATGATGTTATTTCATTAATCTTTAATTGTGATAATTTTGGGTGATGTATATTAATAGTTAGGGTTTTTGAAACATGTGATAAGTTATGTCAACAAATTTAACAAAGAGAGACTATAAGTAGACTAAAATTACAATTTTGAATATTTTATTATCACTTTTTAAAGTTCAATTATAATTACAAAATTGAACAAATTTTGATATTTTTATTAAAATTAACCCAAATTTAACTTTAAACTCTCGTCATAAAGTAATATCCTCTTTAAATTCTTTTTTAAATTAGTCATCATTATTAACATATAATTAGAGTTCCCAAAGATACTTGAGCGTCTGTATAAACTTAGAGTACCAGAAGCATCGAACAAATACTTAGTACACCTTTCTTTTGTTGCTTTGACTGAACATGAAAATACATGTCCCGACTAGCCTCGATAACAACGTTAATTGACAAAAACTGTTTCGTCTGTTTAATGTGTAGGTGCCTGATTCTAACAGACTTTCGTTTGCCCGAATCCTTCAGACAGACCAACTGTATTTAACTTTGTCAGGTACCTTATAACTGATTTACAGCGTGCCAAGTTGCTTACAAAGCACAGGTTCTGTGGTTTCAACTACAGAACAGGCCTGATTTGGCAGAATTGAATAAGATGGCAGGCTCAGCTGTCTGGGCTCCAATTGATACTCAATTGTTTTGATTTGTGTGTCAAACTGGTCATATAAGTATATAAAATTGAGCTCTGTCTATTTTTATTTTTATTTTTATTTTTAATTTAATAAAAATTTATTTACTAATCGTTTTAGTTTCGGTTTTTTCTTATTATGAAAACCACAAAAGCGATTTTTTATAATATGATTTATTATTAATTAAATATATACTATTAAATTATTAATATATTAATTTTAAATAAGAATTATTAATAATTTAATTTAATATTGTATTTAATTAATTAAAATTAATTATTAATAATATAAATGGTTTAATTTTACTTAATAATTTAATTTAATTTTATAATTAAATTAAATAATAATTATGAAATATAACTAAATTCTAAATCTCTTCAAAAATATATATTTCAAATAAAATTTGATTTAA
>JANSVA010000006.1:40254076-40265615 GCA_025504915.1 Erythroxylum reticulatum
GTGTAGACAGCACTGCAGTGATCTCGTTTCTCAACATCACCTGGATCGAGGTGCAAAAATGCATTTACTATAATTACCTGCATGAGCGGGTCTATCCTTCATCTCTGAATCTTCATAAGGAGAGGGTCTGAAAATATAAATTATAAATAATTAAAGACATGCCGGTAAACAAGTTAAAACCAGTAATCTTATTAACATTAGAGGAGACAATTTCATATAAACCTCTCTAATTCAGAATGGACATCTGAAGAACAAAACCTGTTGGTCAGGAAGTCTACTTCACCATCAAATATATCCCTTGGAAATGAGGTTTCATTACAAAGTGCTGCAACAGCAGCATCAGCTGCAGCAGCTGAGATATCATGATCAACCAAGGTCGAGATCAAAGCAACCTAAAGAAAGATTGGGAATTAGACAGAGTACATGGTAAAATGGAAAGTATGAATAGGAAGAAAAAACAAGAGTCATGATACTTTTGATGTAAGGAGATGAAGAACCCATATGTAGCCAAAATAGTATAAGAAACCCCCATTACCATAGAAGGTTCCCGTAAACTTTCTACAAAACAGATCAATAGCCAAGTAATCACTTCATCCAACAAATTAGTCATGCATTAGATCCTTGACACGATTCTCAACTAATTAAGATGAAAACAAAATTGAATAAGAGACACATTAAACATCTTCGCGCTAGACTTCAAGTAACTGATCATACCTGTTTCATCAAAGAACTACCACCATCAGAAACAGAAGCAACACATTGTCTTTTAGAAGGATGAGCCTCAGTCACCAAATCTCCATTTTGTTCAGTTTCATCCGTATTCTCATGCAATTCACCCTCAGTCTTTACTTCCTGTAGATGATCCGGAGGAGATAATGGAACTTGTTCAGTCCCATTTATCTTTCCACTCAATACACCGGAATTACCCCTTCCAGTCACAGAAGTCAACAAAAAATCCCCAAATGGTAGCTCAATAAGCTTAGATATGCAATCTAGTTTAGACTTAGTTTGGACACCTTGAGCAACAAGGTCCCAATTGTCCCCGTGCTTCAAAACAGACTCTAAAAGAAGCAAAATCTCGGCTTCGGTCCAAACAGCTTCCTTCGAGCTGCTGTCAATAAACTTGAAATCATCCTTACTCTTGTTCTCTCCAAAGTTTCCATCTTTATAACATTTTACACATATCACATAGTCACCCTGCTGAATGATGATTAGGATACTCCAAATAAGTGAAATACGAACGCAATAAGATACAATACAAGAATTTGCAGAATAATTCAATGAAAAGCTCTAATTTTTGAGGATACCTTATCGTCCTCGTATCTGCCTGAATCACAATTTCCACTGCAACTTCCACACGAAAACCTCTTTGGCTTTGCCAAGTCACTATACACATCCGAATAAGAAGCCAATGGCGGCAACTTCACTCCATTCTCAACAACGTCGCCGACATGTCGGCGGGGCACCCAGATAGGCTTCAAAGAATTCGGGGTGGCCACGACTCGGACCCCATTCGGAGCCCCGTCTTCAACCCTAAAGTTTCCCGACTCGTCACTGTCCGGGTCATCATCCCGAGGCGAAACTACGCCGAAGTTAATAAGTCCCCACTTCTCCAAGAAGCGAAACACCTTGTGGATCAAGTTAACGTCTCCAATTAACGACTTCCGAATCTCGGTGAACGTGAGCCTTCTAGAAGAATCTTCGCGGAACTTGTTGATGATGAAGTCTCTGTATTCTTTGTACACTTTGGGAGTTCTCGTTATGGACCTCCCGTCGAAGAACTCTTTCAATGCGCTCCTCTCCGTCTCGTGTATGTCGTCCCATGTAAACCAACCTAAAGGAACCAAATATCATAAACAAAATAATAGAATATTTTTCCGAGAGAAACAATTTTTTCTGAGAAAACAATCAGAGAGAGAGAGAGAGGAGGTTACTTACTAGAGTAGCTGGGAATGGTGTAGAGGTCGAGTTCTGGTTCACAGGGTCGGGTCGGAAATGGATTCGGATTCTCCATCTCCAATCTAAGCCGAAACTTTACTTGCGTGGAGCGGAATATAGGGTCTAAGTATCTCACGTGACTGGCCATCTAAGTAATAGTACGCTCACGTGACCGGCCAATTAGATTCTGAAATGCTACGTTGTCGTATAGAGAAAAACAATTGAATACAAGCGGGAGCAAAGAAGGACCTTGAGCTCGGTGTCTTTGACGGAGGTCCAAACAAACCGCTAAAGCCCGCTCTCTATTTGGGGAAGGAAAATTTTGAACCCCCGCCCTTTTTTCCTCCAAAAATCCCCAATCTGAATCCAATTCAGTGTCCCTGATCCCTAGCATTTATTTGGTTTCTCCGAATTAAGGGTTTTCTTTGATTATCAATACTTGTTGTTTGGTTTCTTCTCGATTTGGTCGCGTGGTCCATGGCAAGCGAAACCCTAGAGGAAAAGAAACCAGAGGAGGAAGCAGCAGTTCCTGTGGAAGAGAAAGAGAAAGAGAAAGAGAAAGAGGAAGTTAAGCCTGAAGAAGACGAAAAAGAAGAAGAGAAGAAGACTCTAGAAGCTTCTTCGGATAAGAAAGATGTTGAGGTTGAGACTGAGCAAGTGAAAGAGAAGGAAATGAACGAGGAGGAGGAGGAAGAGGAGGAGGAGGGAGAGAGTGAAAAAGGCAAAGCTAAAGAGGCGGTTACGCCGAGCAGCGAGAGGCCTGCTAGGGAAAGAAAGACGGTGGAGCGCTACTCCTCGCCTCAGGCCGGGAGATCCGCTACTAAGCCCTTGTCTATTCAGAAGGTCAGCTCCGTCTAGCCTAATGCTTCTTTGTTGTATTTTTATGGAATTTAGGTGTTGAATTTTGGAGCAGTTGTAATTTTCGAGTTTTTTGTTATTTCAGGGAACTGGCGCGCCTTTGAAGGACATCCCAAATGGTACTTTTCTCTTGCTTTCTTGAGTTTCTTTAAATTGTTTGTCCTGAAACTGATTGAAATGCTAGTTTAATCTTAATTGGAGCAAAGAGGTCCTCTTCTTTGTGCCTGAAATGAATGTATTAAAAGTCCACTTTATAGTAAGCATCACCGTGGGTGATTCTTGATGCAGGCTTCTAAAATTAGTTGCTGCCATTATTTTTTATCGTATATGATATGATGGACATAGGGGAAGAGCTTTTCCTGTTTCTACCTTTAATTTTCACGGTCATGAACCTCCTGATTTATTCAAGGTTTTCATCTTGCCAAATGAAAGAATTGAGCTCCTTATCATTCTGAGCCAGATATATTTTATTGATGTACTTTTAGTTCTACCTGCTTTATAATCTCTTGTTTACACTTTTGTATCTTATTGGTAATGAGACAACTGCTAGAAGATGTGGAAGATGGATATTCTTGTGTAATCTAGGGTAAACACAGTTGACATGAAGATTTCATATTATCTCTTGACATGAAGCATATATTTCTCCGTTGAAGAGAGTTAAAGATTTGTATCTTTTCTCTTTGTTATTTACTTATTATGACTTTGTTGTGACAGCAGACTGGCTTTATTTTTTGTCTGATATTGTGAACTGTTTCAGTTGCTTTCAAGTTGTCCAAGAGAAAACCTGATGACAATCTGCAAATGCTTCATACAATACTCTTTGGAAAGAAAGCTAAGGTGCTTGACCCGATCTATCTTTTGAATGGTTACCCTTGACTTTTTTCTCTGTATCTCATCTTTTTATATTCCTTTTATTTTGAACCTTATTTATTTGTTGCTTTCCTCTTTGATTTTCAACTATTGTTCTTTTTGCAGGTGCACAATCTGAAGAGGAACATAGGCCAGTTTTCAGGCTTTGTTTGGGCTGAGAATGAGGTCTTCAACTAAATGCTGAAAATTATTCATTTTTTAAATCTTCCTGTTTATGCATGTGATTTATGTCCATGAATTATGCTCACTTGAACTTTGCTGATTTGCACGAGTATCAACTTATGCATTAACTATTGCTGGTGCTAAAAGTAATTCTTAATGAAGACTCAAAACTTTTTGCAGGAAAAGCAGAAGGCTAAAGTAAAGGAAAAGCTTGACAAGTGTGTTAAAGAAAAGTTGATGGACTTCTGTGATGTGCTTAATGTTCCGATAAATAAAGCCAATGTCAGAAAGGTCAGATCGTAAAAAGTATCTGGATATTTCTATTTCATTATAATTAGAATCTAATTTCATCTTGAATTTATTGGTCGTTATTGGCATATCTTTTCAGGAAGAACTCACTGTTAAGATATTCGAGTTTTTAGAATCTCCACATCCTACAACTGACCTCTTACTTGCTGAGAAGGAACAGGTTTCCCGTTCTTAACTTTTTTTCTAGTTGGAAAGTGTTACAGTTTTCTGGTTTTAAAAAAATATTGATAGATGATGCTGATTTGATTTCAGAAGGGTAAGAAGCGAAAGGTTTCTTCTGGAAAAGGTGGGATTTCTGGAGAGGCATCAGTTACACCAGCCAAGGTTTGTGTCCTATGGAATTGCCCTTGCATTGTGAAGCCTTTTATTTTGTTAGTAAATTTGTGAAGCCTTTTATTTTGTTAGTAAATTATGTTAGGTTATGTTTCGAATGCATGGGAAGCAGATTTTTTAACTCTGAAACTGTAGTTTTTTCTTAATATAATGACATGTTGGTGTTTGGAGAAAGGTGCTTTCGTATGTTTATGCTTTAAACTTGATGTTTCTTATGGCTTTCTAAATGAAAAAGAAAATTGTTGGGAAGAAGATACTGTGTTATGGATAGGACATTTGGTATCCATGGTTTTCCTCAGGATTCTTGAAATCTGAATTATTGTTGCATTATTGTGACTGTGCGGTTTCCTCTGAATTAACTAAGAAGGTTCTCATAGCATTTATTTATTTATTTATTCGTATTTTTCATTTTATTGTTGCTGTCCAGTTATGCTGTTATTTTTTACTTTGTAGGGATTACTCTTAATGATAATCATTTGATTTTATTACAACTATCTTTAGATATTGGATCATTGATGTTGTAAGTCTTTTTTTTTCTGGGGTTGAACCTTCAATATAATTTGTGTCTTACTGTTATGTAGAAAAAGAAACTAGCAACCCCATCCTCCATGGAAAAAAGAAAGAATTTGTCAAAGGGTGAGGATGACGATAAAGTTGAATCTCCCGATGCTAAAGATGAGGATGAAGATGAGGATGGCAATGATTCGTCTGAAAAAGATGGGAGTGATCATGAGGATAGCAAATCAGAGGAAGAGAAAAATCAACCAAAGGAGCAAATGTCTATCAAGAAGACTAAAGCAGGGAAGACTGAGAAGGAGAGTTCAGTTGTTAAAAGAAAGGACAAATCTACACCTGCGAAGAACACCACTGCGAAGCCTGTTAAAAGTTCTTCAAAATCTACTAAAATGCCTTCTGGCTCATCATCAAAACGAAGAGTTAAAGATACTGATGGAACTTCTGGATCTGTTTCTAAGACAAAGGGGTCTTCATCTAAGAAGCAGAAGGTTGAAAAGGAAAGAACTAAAGAACAGAGTGCCTCCACCAAGGACAAAGCAGCTAGCAAGAAAGATTCAGGCAAGTCACCAGCAA
This sequence comes from Erythroxylum reticulatum, assembly GCA_025504915.1. NCBI lineage: Eukaryota > Viridiplantae > Streptophyta > Magnoliopsida > Malpighiales > Erythroxylaceae > Erythroxylum > Erythroxylum reticulatum. The sequence continues at coordinate 40,259,636 of JANSVA010000006.1, forward strand.
GGGGTTCTGTGAAAGATCAAGGTGAATTCTTCTCGTTCTCTTTTTGCAGATGTTTTAGTGCTTTGTGTTTGATAAACCAGATTAGGGCTTTGTTTGTCTAATGCTTATAGGTTTTACCTATTTGCTTTTTTCTATACTTGGTTTTTTAAAAGCTTTTGCCATTTTATTCATTATCTATTAGTCAACCTCAGTTTTTATAAAGTTGGGAAAGAAATACTTGGTAGTACCAAAATTGGTAAGATGGGAATTTGAATTCCAATAAAAGGCTGCTTGAACTGGAGAACAAGGTGTATTCAAGCCTTAGAAAGTGGTGGTTTTCTTAGTGCTTGATTGCAGGCATTAAAGCCAGTCAGTGCACTTATTGTACTAATAAAAATTCAATCCAGAGTTTTTCACATGAGGTTGTTTGCACCAGCTAACGGGGAATAAGTTTGGATTATAGTGTTTTTTTTCTTAGAAAATAATGTGGTCGATGTGATTATGGTTTTCCTTGAGTTTGGATATAATTTTTCCTAATGCAGTCTTCAACAAAGATTAATCATTGACTGTTGATGGTCTCATGTAGTGTATTAGTTTTTCATTATAGTTTTTAAGAAGTGTAGTTAAATTTTCTAACTTAAAACATCTTGTCTTTGTATTCATTACATTATCAATCATGCAATGCATATTGATCGCATGATTATGTCTTCTGCGTTCCATTGTTGTAAAATAAGGCAAAGCCAAATCTGGCAAGAAGACCAAGGCAGAACCCACCAGAGAGGAGATGCATGCTGTTGTTGTGGATATTCTGAAGGAAGTAGATTTCAATACTGTAAGTGCATGTTGCATGGTTTGGATCAATGTTCAAGGTTTAGTATGGTTCCATTATTTCTAAATTATTTTTTTGTCAATCTGCAGGCAACTTTATCCGATATTCTCAGACAACTTGGTATGTTTAATGGCTTATCTTTTTTCTATGACACACAACACTTGCTGTTTGATTCATGTTCGCTAATCATACTTGTATATTTTTGTTTAGGTACTCACTTCAGTGTGGACCTAATGCATAGAAAAGCAGAGGTTAAAGATATAATCACAGAGGTGATAAATAACATGTCCGATGAAGATGATGAAGGGGAAGAAGCTGAAGAGAACGCTGAGGCTGATGATGATGCAGACAAGGATGGGGATGGAGATGATGATGCGTAATGAATCTTAATCAGAAGGTTACTTTTGAGCCTTATACATGAATTGTGGTGTCCTATGCAGACAGGATCTCCCAGGAGTGTTTCAACACTGTACCTGTTGATGATATACCAGCATCGCCATTTGGATCTAATGACGGTTTCCAAATTTAAAAAAAAAAAGAAACACACAACTGAGTTTGTTTGTACCATACTAGTCCTGAAATCAAGTGCTTACTTACCCGACCTTAAGTAGATATTTATGCAGTTCCGCCACCCCTTTTGTTAGCCCTTTTAGATGTAATTGTTGACTGCCTTTTTTAACAAATGAGTAGAAATTAATTTTCTTCATTCAACATTAGGTGTAAATCTTTGTTCGCAACTACTTTTTAAGGCATCAAAGTTCTAATTTCATTGGTTCGCAGCAGAAATTTCTAATGTAAAGATAGTAGCTTACGTTGCTTGTAGACGGCGTACCTTCAGCGTTAAGAATTACAATGGAAGGCAGGCCGGGTCGCACTTTGTAATTTGCCCATCTTTGGCTGTTGAGGTTGTCTACCTACTCGATGAGCAATACTCTGACTGTATTCGACTGAGGAAAAGTTGTTTGTTAATTCATAAGACTTTACAAGTTTCGATCCTTGAGTCAACTATATCCATATTAAATTTCCTGCCTAAGTTTGCTGCTACAGTTCCTTAATTACAGCTAAATTGTGGTGAACAAGAAAAAAGACCTAGGCTTTTTAGACATGCCATCAAATCAAAAGTGTCGTGCCATACATTCGGAAGACTTTTTTTTGATCCAGTTGTAAAATAAAACATACACGTATTTGGACTCGGAATGATGGAACAGAAAATATAAGCGATCCATCTTTGTGAGAATCCCTGTTCAGATTTTGACCAGACTATCACTTAAAGTAAGGTGAAGAAGTTTTAACTAGCAGGGCAGTATATATATTATTAAATTCACTTCCTACCTTGCACAAGATATAGCTACAGGATAAACAAAAACTGTAGGAAAAGTTGGTTTCTTGAATACCATTTTGTAGTAAACATCTTGCCCCTAAGTAACTTACTAACTTTCGGCCTCAGAAAAATAATTTGTATTGGACTGTAGCTAAGAGGGGATCAACTATGCCTTAATCTATAATTGAAGATGGCATGGACCAAAAGCAATTATTGTTTAAAAAAGATTATGATAAAAAACCATCAAGTAATCAAAATTTGGACGCCAACCCTACCAACTAACATTAGATTTGCTCCACACTACTTTCAGGAATTGCTGGCTGCAGGTAATGTTTTGGTTCTTCGGCCAGTAGCCTACCCCAACCCATATGACACCTTCTGTTGATATTGCAGAGAGGACAAATGTTCAAATCAAAGGGTAAACGAAAAGAATCTGTTTTCTCTTCTGATTTTGGATACGTTCCTCCATTAAAACAACCTTACGTATATCATTGTTTCAAATCAGTACTCTCCACCTGTCACTGTCATGTTTGTAGCATTTTGTTAACCAAAACTCACGGTTGTCCAATTACTGGCCTATCTCTTCCTATATAACTTCACTTACTTTTCTCAAAATCTGTACCAAGGATCTTAGTTTCTTTGCTGCTCATTTGTCTGCAATTCTATATTGCTGTGCTTGAAGGTGTGCTTCCTACGAATTATTGTCACTTTATTTCTTTTCCAATAGCATCGTATGTTATTTTCCCAAAATAACTCTTTCCTTTGTGGGCAGGATTCAATTAGTGTCTTAACTTTCCAATGGCACCTGAAAGCAGTAAGGCCTTGCAACTTACAGTTAAGCAAGAAGAACCAACTCTTGTGACTCCTGCAGAGGAGACAGAAAAGGGTCTTTATTTCCTCTCGAACCTTGACCAAAACATTGCGGTGATAGTTAGAACCATTTACTGCTTCAAAGCTGATGACAGAGGAAATGAGGATGCTGTGGATGTTATCAAGAATGCATTGTCAAAAGTTCTTGTTCATTATTATCCTCTTGCAGGTCGGTTAACAATTAGTACAGAAGGGAAGCTTATAGTTGATTGCACTGGAGAGGGTGCAGTGTTTGTGGAAGCTGAAGCTGATTGTACAATAGAACAATTAGGAGACTTAACAAAACCCGACCCTGCGACACTTGGGAAATTGGTTTACGACATCCCTGGTGCTCAAAACATACTGCAGATTCCTCCTCTGGTGGCTCAGGTATGCGAATTCTGTGGCACTGATTCTCAATCGTATTGATGTTGATGACTTGGGTTATATCGACTCTAAGCAGGTCTAGTTCGACTCTAAACAGGCCTAATTTGAAATTTGGTTTCTTAGAAAATTGCAATCATTCGCGGTATACATTGGAACAAGTTTGTGATAATTTAAAAGAATAGGAAGAATGATTTAAAACTATGTAGCAGAAACAGATATTCTTTTCAGTTCTTATGGTATTTGGTAAGTTTCTTTTTCAATTCTTTTAACCTGAAGAGAATGATCATAGTTAAATGCCAGAAGTCTGTTTTTAAGAACAGGAAAGACTATGCCATTTCTTGCTTTCTACTCAATATAAAGCTTCATTTTTAGCAGATATGAACTTGGTCGATCACACATGTAAGGATAAAGCAATAGTATCAGGTCCAACATGGCATTTTCGTTTCACAGATATTGTTAATTTCAACAGAGTTCTCAGGACAAGTACATGTGTTTCGTATGGTAGAGCATATATAGTTCGCAAGACTGAATTTTCTATCTGGGATTTCGGCAACATTTAATCTTGCTTCACAGGTAACGAAATTCAAATTCGGAGGATTTGTTCTTGGCTTGTGCATGAACCACTGTATGTTTGATGGAATCGGTGCCATGGAATTTGTGAACTCCTGGGGCGAAACTGCCAGGGGCTTGCCGCTGACAGTTCCTCCGTTCCTGGATAGAAACTTACTGAAGGTCCGTAACCCGCCTAAGATAGAGTTTCCACACCATGAGTTCGCGGAGATTGAGGACATATCAAAAACAAGCAAGCTTTATGAAGAAGAAATGCAGTACAGGGCCTTCTGTTTTGATCCTGAGAAGCTTGAAAAGCTCAAGAGAAAGGCCATAGAAGATGGAGTTTTAACCAAGTGCACAACATTTGAGGCTCTTTCAGCCTTTGTCTGGAGAGCTAGATGTCAAGCACTAAGAATGGTGCCTGATCAACAGACAAAACTGCTGTTTGCAGTAGATGGAAGGGCTAAATTTGTGCCACCATTACCAGAAGGATATTGCGGTAATGGAATTGTCCTAGCAAATGCTGTGTGCAAAGCAGGAGAGATACTAGAGAATTCACTGTCCTTTGCAGTAGGGCTAGTTCATGATGCAGTTAAAATGGTTAATGACGATTACATGAGATCAGCCATTGATTATTTTGAGGTCACAAGAGCTAGGCCTTCTCTTGCTGCAACTCTTTTGATCACAACTTGGTCTAAGTTGTCCTTCCACATCACAGACTTTGGATGGGGAGAACCTATTTCATCAGGGCCTGTGGCTTTGCCTGAGAAGGAAGTAGTTCTATTCCTGTCTCATGGAAAAGAGAGGAAAAGCATAAATTTGCTTCTGGGATTGCCAGCTTCTGCCATGGAAGTTTTTGAAGGATTAATGCAGATTTAAACCATTGAAACATCCATTGATTTGTTGGTACTCCCGCAGAAGTCTTTATGGATTTTCTTTATTGAAGTGAATTCTGTATTTTGTATTGCTAAAAGAAGTATGGTTTTCAGCGGTAAAGGAAAGGAGCTACTGAGACAATTCCGTACATAATGAGAATGATTCTTGGAGGGGATATGTCGGATGATGGAATGAAATACTTGTTTCCCAGAATCTCTATTCCTTTCTCCGCTAGTTATGTAACATGTCAGTAATCTTGTATTCAACGATTGAATAAAACAAGAATAATAACATTTGAATCTGAATCTGAATCTGATATTGGTTTTCCCCGTATTAAAGTTTGAATCATCACAAATTCCTATTCAGTGTTTGAAGAACAGACAATGAAGAGAAAAGCGCTTTCAACTTTCTACCAACTCTACCACTCACACATCTCTTTTCCAATTTCTTATCTAGAAATTCTACGCACCATCTTCCAAATCAAAGTTGAAAAAATCAAAGCGGAGCAACATTTCCAAGTGTAAGATTTCTAATCTCAAGTATAAGAAAACGTCATATCAAGCTGACACTGAAGTTTCAAAGTCAAGTGGAACTGTATCTCCTGGTTCTTCACTTGGTTTCAAACTCACCCATAAACGAAGATTGACAATATGGGCACAAGGGTCTGACAGATATCAATCTAATTATAAGTAATTATTGGAAACCCTAATTGTATTGAGTAATTCAAGAAGAAAAGATATTCGTTAGTGGTTGAAAATTTCGTTTTTTCCTGATCCATACTCTTTAAACTACCTTCTTGTCTTTAACTACCTTCTTACTTTGTTACATTCAACCATTCATTGTATTACACGTGTTACGTATTCTGCTTCGATATTACTTTAGTCATCTCCTCCTTTACGACGTCGTTGCTTATTCTTCTTAAGTCTCCTCTTTTTCATCGTCTTCCTCCTTTCATCACTTTCATACTCCTATAACAATACCTTCCACTTTGATGACGTTGACCACAACATACGAATACTCTCAAGACCAGTCTTCGGCGTTATCTACTGACCATTGAATCAAAAGTTGCAAACGATAAGCAACAGTGCCAATATGTTGAGCTATTGGAAATGTTAGGAAATAAAAATATTTCAACACAACTAGAATGCCAATAAAACAAAACACACGACACCAAATTTGATAACGGA
>JANSVA010000006.1:40308697-40320576 GCA_025504915.1 Erythroxylum reticulatum
AGGTGTTAAAAATTGTGATATGATTAAGAATTGCATACGCCTAGAATTTTGGTCTAATGGATTATATTTAGTGATTTGGAATTAATTGATACCATTAGACAATTAAGGTATTAAAATGTACATTTGGATTAGAAAAAAGGTCAAGTGTCAAGACAAGTTGTTATGAAAAATTGGATGAGTAAGCCTATGAGTTAGTGACATTTGACAACATTAGTTGAGTGACAAGTGGCGTAACTGAATTGTGACATTTTACATCCACACATGAAGACATATAGATGGCTTCATTGAGGGACAAGTAGCTTATCTTCATGTGTGACATGTGGCTTAATTAAAGCAAGAACACATAGCATCCAAAGAGTTAGGCAAGTGGTGAATCATCCCTCATTCTTGATGTTTCTTCCTTCTCTCTTCACTTTACTCCACTCAACTGAAACTCTCCTACTCTCTCATAAACTTCTATAATTTTTCTATAATTTGAAGTATCATCACTTAACATCTTTATAAGTTACTGTATCAAGAAGTAGGTCTTGCTATTTTATGTGTTATTGTTGTGTTAGTGCTGAAATTTTCACCTTAGTCTGGGAGCTGTGTTTGGTTGCTTAGAAGACTAGTTGGCTTGCTTCTTTGGAGTTGTTCTTTGAAGGTAAGGGAATGCTAAACTTGATTTCATGTTATAACATGAAATGTTCGATACTTAAATTAAATAGAATATGTGTTAAGATTATGACAATCACATTCAAATTCAAGTAGCACTTTCAATGTTTTATTCATTCATAAAACTCCTCGGACATTTCATGTCTGGAATTCAGTACACATACATTACATATCAATTCAATTTAGTATCAAACAGAACAAATAACGGTGAGACCATCTTAGGTTACTCACAGGACGCTCCTGTATATGCTATTTCCTGGATGGTCCGCCAATGTTGGAATGAAGGCATACATCTTGAGCATCTAAATACACATACATTGTACATATTACTAACTTGATCAATCAAATACATATTTAACTATGCACATTTATATGTGTCATGTGCAATACATGCTCAATGACTATCCAGAGTATGTTTCCTTAATCACAATTCATAATCATTCAAACATTAACACTCAAATATGTCTTGTTAACACTTAGGTTAATACCTTAAATACACTTGATCATCCTCAATTCATTAACTGTTCCAACTTTTTCATCAAAACAAACTTTTGGGTCTACTTTGCATCATCATTATGACAAGGAAACTGGAGTATTTATGAAACATTTTATTCTATAAAATTTTTCCCATACGTCTTAATTTTCTAATCACACCAAGATCATACAATTTGATTTAATATACTAAAAATTATACTCTAAACATTGCAGACTATTTTTATACTGCAACAAAACTCTTAATTCAATTTCAAATCAGATTTTATAATTCTTAAAGACAGAAATAAAAATCTATTTCTTAAGTAAAATTATATCCATATGTCTCTAGTTTACTTTAAATTAATAATCAACTCACTTGGAGATCTACAGATCAAGATATGACAAAAATACTGATGTATGTTTAGTGAAAACACTACAGCTAACATATTCCAACAAATCTTCTTTCATTTTTTTCCAAATTGTTTTAAACTTTATACCAAGGTTAAACAACCTCTTTATAGTTCATCAATTATACCTATATTAGGCCTGAATCATACTCCAATTCCTCATTAATAACATCTCATACTCCAGTTCAAAATTATTCAATTAATAGCTCACAAATTATCAAACTAGAAACTTTGACATTATTATACATATGGTCCTAGTTCTTTCCCAATTCAAGAACATCAAATTAACATATTTCTTTGAATATCCACCTTCATTATACTTAAAATATAGAGTGAATTCATTCATCAATAAATCTATATCCCACAGTTTTCATATAACAAAAACAAAATAGAAACGCTTCCAATTTCATACAACATTTTCCAGCACATATCTTCACCAATATCACATGCATTTCATTCCAATTCAAGCATCATTCTTATACAATTTGACATTACATGAAACTAAGATTGTTACTTACCTATTAGGCTTCCAATTCAATACAAAACTTCAAATTAAACCAAGTCTCCATGCAAGCACAATCAACCTAAACTTATGGTGAAAGCAAGGTGATTTTTAGACAACAATATGAAGATCATAATTAGCTAGTTTTCTTGGTAATTTGGTGAAGGATTTAGGTGTGGTTTTCATGCATAAATTTAGCTAGGGTTAAGACCAAAATACAGAGAAAATTTGGAGCAATTTCGGTGTAGAAATGTGAGGGAAACAGCAGAAACATTGATGCTGGAATTTACTCCATCAACATGCTAGGTGTCACCATTAAAGCATAACACTTGACCTAAGGCATGTCTTACATTTGCCTAATTAAGATGCTGCCACTAATCCACTCAAGATGTTTCCATTTGTCCCCTACTTATGTCATTCCAAAATTGGTCCACATGTCACATAATAATTGGTCCAATTGTCATTTAATTACTAGTCCATTTTTCATACATTCAACTATGCCAAATGTCACTCAATTTAAGGCTTAATCATCCAAATTTTTCATGCATCAATTTATCCTACCACTTAACATTTGTCCTAGTCCAAATGTACATTTTATTTCATCAATCTCCAAATTAATCACAATTAATTCCAATTCACTAATTGAAATCCAATTATACCAAAAGTCAATACATATTAAATCACAATTCACATCATTTTCACTTAACATTTTTCATACCCCGGGACATGTCAATTGAGTGCCATTTGTCTAATTCATAATTCATGTGTGTATGCTCATATCATGCCTTTGAATATAATTATAATAATCATGTCACAATTGTATCAATTTTGCTCTACATACTGACACTCATATAACTCATTAGTCTAACTCTTTAAATATCTCAATCATTTGAGAGACGGGATGCTATAATTCTCCCCCTTTAAGACATTTTTGCCTCGAAATGCCTAGCTAACTATTTCAATAGATGGGATAATATTGTCTCATGTTTTTATCAAACTCTCAATTAACTTCTTTTCTTGAATGACTTTCACCAATCATTCGATTTTCTCAAATTTCTTATTTACCTATCCTTATGTTTAACCATTTTTACTGGTTTCTCCACACATTTCACATCATTTAACTTCCGAAGTTGGTAACACATTCATCAAATCTAACTTGTATCTTCCGAACATATTAGTATAGAATATAGTATGGATCTAAGTTCTTCTTGCAATAGCAATAGTGTTATCCTAAATTCAAGAACCCAATAATGTAGTTGGATTCTTTACAATAGATAAAACACATGCACTCACTATAATATGTTCATTTTTCTCATGCCTGAGTTTCATATCTATCTAAATCTAGTATTCATTTCTGATTTGTACCATATTCATCATTCTTAGCAGTGGAACTTTTGGTCTACTTGATACAATTCAGTGAAAGTCTTCATCAAAAGAAGATTTCTCTCTACAATCATCAATATTATTCACATAATCCTTATTAATCAACTATTTCCATCTTTACTTTTCAACCATATTACTACAACAAGATCAATTATTATCATATCTCACATGACCAGGTTGTTCTATATATTAAAACTCCACAGTAGGCAAGTTCATTTACTTTTATACTTTAGTAAATATCATCAAGATTATTACATCTTATCTAGAGATTTATTTTCAAGAAATCACCATTTAATATCTTAAGCTAATGATCCTTTGATCTCAGTTGATTCTGGATAACATTCAAGCATTCTGTCATTATATAAAAATACTTTTCCATAGTAGTTATCATTTCAATGCGTTCACATAATTTCATGCTTCCACTATGCTACTATGAGTCATCTCATAATTTTAACTATGGGGACCATATCCAAGTATATAATAAATATGTGTTCAATAACATCATTTGTCAAGGTAATCACATCATCACATATGCATTCTTAATAACTGATTAACTTTACCTTGAGGACTTCTACATATCTTGTTATTATTTATTTTGTCTTATTTACATATGTTCTTAATCAATTCAAATTATAGATACATAACCGTCATGAAATTTTGATCCCAAATCCATTGACATAATGCTAAATCATAACTTATATCACATTAATCAAACAACCATTTCAATTCCAAGTTCAACCTCTCAATGTCATAGGAAACTTTGTTTTCTTTCAACTTGGCTTGTAATATCATCTTCACTAATATAACCACAAATACAAACACTGATTCTTTATCTAACATATCAAACCATGTAGTATTTCTTATTTCTAGTTATCCACAAGCTTTCATTTTCTTACTCTCTGATAGATCATAATTCCTCTCATTGTTTCTAATAGCCCAGACTTCTAACAAATATCCATGCTTGTGACTTACGTAAATATGACTCAGAGTGGGGATCAGTTGCCACTGGATGATATGATATATTTGAGATGCATGTATCTTGACACATATTTTTAAAAAATGCCCATGTAAGATACTAAATCTGGGCTCTAATGCCAAAATGTAACACACCACTCTCATAAGGCATATTCTCAATCATAAAGACGATATTTAAGAATATACTCTACATAGATGGTACATTAAGACTATCGAAATAACACATTACAAAATTTTTACACATTAGAAATATCTTAAGCAACACATATTTCATTTAAGCCCATTTCAATACAAACATATTCAATCAGAAAGTCATTACATTTCAAAATTCATGTGTACATAATACAATAGTTGCATAAAGCAATGCTTAATACAAATTAACTACAGACATATGCAGGTGCTAACTGATCACAGCCCCTAACTCATGCTCATTTGTAGTAGCTGAACTCCAATTGGTCTAATTGGATAACTCATCTAAACCTAAAAAGCCACGTTGCAATTTTGGTAAGTTTTGCTAACCCAGTTGAGTAACCATTATTGATAGTTCACTCTTATCATACAACACAACAATTCATGTTATCATAAAACTCACCTTAACTTGATTATCATCAAGTAATATCACAAAGCACTTTGTTCATAAATGTCACATTTTAAATACAAATCTATACAATTCATCATTTCGCTACAATTTCTATAAATTATCACGTATTCATACAAAAAAAGTCCTCAAAACAATGCAGTCATTCAATTTATTCATATCATATGTGAATGCAATGTTTATGAGACTCAAATCCATTTATTACATTGTTATGACCGTGTGCCCTTTTCACTGTCCCGTATCCGTTGTGGATATCGGGCTCTTTCATACTGTCCCTTATCCGTTGGAGATACAGGGCTTATTGCACACATTTAGCCTTAGGCTCTTTCCACAAATGTCTGAGCTTTAAGCTCTTTTTCACACGTGACATCAGTAACAACTGTCTTTATATTTCATGCATTGGAATGAAATGCATTCCATAAATTCATTCATTATGCTCATTGCGTCACATTCGCATTCTTTCTCATTCACATTTGTCGTCAGACTTTTAGTCTGTCATTCAAAATTTAAGTTTAGAAACAAGTAGTCAATCACATTCACATTCAAGTAGCACTGTCAATGTTTTATTCATATATTAAACTCCTTAGACATTTCATGTCTAGAATTCAGTACACATACATCATATATCAATTCAATTCAGTATCAAACAGAACAAATCAAGGTGAGACCATCTTAGGTTACTCATAGTACACTCCCGTATATGATATTACCTGGATGGTCCGGCAATGCTGGAATGATGGCGTACATCTTAAACATCTAAATACACATACATTGTACACATTACTAACTTGATCAATCAAATACATATTCAACTATGCACATTTATATGTTCCATGTGCAATGTATGCTCAATGACTATCCAGAGTATGTTTCCTTAATCACAATTATAATCGTTCAAACATTATCACTCAAATATGTCTTGTTAACACTTAGGTTAATACCTTAAATACACTTGATCGTGCTCAATTCATTAAGCATTCCAGCTTTTTCCATAAAACAGACTGTTGGGTCTATTTACATGATCATTATGACAAGGAAAATTGAGTGTTTATGAAACACTATCTTCTAGAAAATTGTTACCCTATGTCTTAAGTTTCTAATAACACTAAGATCATACAATTTGATTCAGTATAATGAAAATTATAATCCAAACATTGCATACTATTTTTATACTATAACAAAACTCTTAGTTCAACTTCAAATCAAATTTTAGAATTCTTAAAGACAGAACTAAAATTCTATTTCTTCAGGAAAGCTGTATACATATGTCTCTAGTTTACTTTGAATTAATAATGGAGATCTACAGATCAAGATATGACCAAAATACCGATGTATCTTCAGTGAAAGCACTACAACTAACATATTCTAGCAATTCTTCTTTCATTTTTTTCCTGATTATTTCACTTTATACTAAAGTTAAACAACCTCTTTATAGTTCATCAATTATACCTCTATTAGGCCTGAATCATACTCCAATTACTCCTCAATAACATATCTTATTATAATCCAAAATTATTCAATTAAAAGCTCATAAATTATCAAACCAGAAACTTTGACATTATTATGCATATAGTCCTAGTTCTTTCCTAATTCCAAAACATCAAATTAAAATCTTTCTTTGGCATAAATCCACCTTCATTATACTTCAAATCCAAACCTAATTCATCAATCAATCAACATCACATGCATGTCATTCCAATTCAAGGATCACTCTTATATCATTTGACGTTACATGAAACTCAGATTGTTACTTACCTATTAGGCTTCCAATTCAACACAAAACTTCATATTGAACTAAGTCTCCATGCAAGCAAAATCAACCCAAACTTATGGTGAAGGTCATAATCAGCTAGTTTTCTTAGCGATTTGGTGAATGATTTAGGTGTGGTTTTCGTGCAGAACTTTAGCTAGGGTGAAGACCAAAATACAAAGAAAATTTGGAGCAATTTCATTGAAGAAAGGTGAGGCAAACAACAAAAACATTGCTGCTAGAATTTTCTCCATCAACATGCTAGGTGTCACCATCAAAGCACAACACTTGTCTTAAGGCATGTCTTACATCTGCCTAATCAAAATGTTGCCACTAATCCACTCAAGATGCTGCCATTTGTCCCCTACTAAATCAATCCATATGTCATTCCAAGATTGGTCCACATGTCACATAATAGTTGGTCCAATTGTCATTTAATTACTGGTAAATATGTCAAATGTCAATCAATTTAAGGCTTAATCATCCAAATTTTTGATGTATCAATTTATACTACCACTTAACATTTTTCCTAGTCTAAATGTACATTTTATTTCGTCAATCTCCCAGTTAATCATAATTAATTCCAATTGACTAATTGTAATCCAATCATACTAAAATTCAATACATACCAAATCACAATTCTTATCATTTTCACATAACATTTTTCATACCCCGGGATATGTCATATGTCAATTGACTGCCATTTGTCTAATTCACAATTCATGTTTGTATGCTTATATCATGCCTTTGAATATGATTATAGTAATCATGTCTCAATTGCACCAATTTTTCTCTACATGCTAACACTCATATAATTCATTAGTCTAACTCTTTAAATAAGTCAATCATTTGAGAGACGGGATGCTACATTGAAGGTGTATGAAGGAGTTAAGTTTTAGAAGCAGTTCGAAGGTTGGGGGTGAGTGAACTTTCGTTTCACTCATCCCACGATTATGGGAATTATAGGGTATATTCCCACGATCGTGAAAAAGGGTTAGGAAGGTGAAAAACTTGGTTTTGTGCAATTGTTGACATATATAAGGTTAAGGCACTTAGTAATAGTTTAATTGAATTTAATTGAGGTTGAAAATGAACCTAGATGATGTTAGATTAGTTGAGTAGAAGTAAATCTAGTTATGGACTATTAATTGAGGTAATAAATTAAAGAATGTGTGATTAATTAATAATACGTCTAATGTTAAAATGGATTGTATGTTCAAGATGAATGTGTTCTTAATAATACAAATGTGTTCCAAAGATTTGTGTGATGTGAGTTAGATATAAATGTTTATGATTTAGGAATTTACATGATGTTATGTAATATGTAACGACTTAATGTTTCATTTATATATTGATGTAAATGCTTATGTTTATAAGGCATATTAAGTTTGATCAAAAGGAAGTGAATATGTTCAATTTGAGAAAAATGAAATAAAGATGTATATTATACACTACATTATTTGCTTGTGATTTTGAAATCTGAAATTGATTGTTTTAAAACTGTTGAGTCCTAGTCGTGGATAAATCGGCATGCCTAGAAGGTTCTGTAGCTACTCCTGTGACACTAAGGTGTCTCCTGATATTGATACTTCAGTTTCTTCTGATATTGACACTTCGATGTCTCCTAATATTTGACACAACAGTGTCTTCTGATACTGAGACATAAGTCTCTCCTGTTCTGTGATACCAATCGTGGTATCTTCTATTCTAGTCTCGTTATCCACTTCTGTAAAAAGGATTAGCAGGCTAATCTGGTTTGTATTTTGACATGTTCGATTCTATTATAAATAAGTTTGAATCTGAAATAATATAATTTTTGATCTAATACAAGATGAATTCTGATCTGATACAAGTCCTGATCTATTTTGGCACAATTATGTTCTATTTTAAGACTTTTGCATTATGTTCTGAAGCAATGACATTTTGTTATGATATTTATATGTTTTGCTCTGTATTGATGAATCATAAACTATTCTATGACACTTATTGTTTAGGTTGCTCTTAAATATGAATAACTAAAAACTGCTTATGATATGATTACATTCTCAATATATGAATATGAGACGACTAATAGAAATTGTCACCATTATGTATCCTGTTTAGTGATTTCTCACTAAGCTTTCTGCTTAACTGGGTGATTTTGCCTCCGTCTAGGTTTTGATATAAAGGTTTAAATACTGGGACAAAGACAACTGCAATGGTCAAGAAGATTGTGTTTTTTGTTCTGGAAATGTTCAGTTTGTTTTTAGTTGTATTTAATGTAATGAGACATATTGGAATTTGTATTTTGTGTGTGTATGGTTTGAAATAACTATAGCACAGGTCAGAATTGGATTTATGGTATGTATTTTGACAAGTTCAATATGTATGATGTATATTATGTTTTGTTTATAAAATAACTCCTAATGGATTGTAATGTTTGTTTGCTTAAATTTCTAAAAATGCATGTAAGGGACTCTTTAGTATGTTTTGGATTTTTTGGATCTGTTTTGTGTACCATCTACATATCCTTCCATGGGTATGTAGGTGTAACACACCTTTTGTCCAAGGCTACCTCTAGATTGCTCAGTTTCTAAGGGTGATGAATGTTAATTGATCATGAGTAGAAACTTTGAATATTGAGTTATTGCTATAGGTTTTGAAAGCCATTCATCTTTACTTACGGTTATCTATTCTTAGGAAATATGGAAAATGAGTAAGAGTTTTGGTTTTTTATTTTGATTTTGATGATTTGCTCAAGGATGGTCAAAAGCTAAGTGTATAAGAACTTGATATGTACTTAAATGTTGATTCATTTTATTGCAATTAGTTTTAATGCCTTAAAAATGCGTAGGATACTCGCTTTAGCTCATATTTGATTTTAGGTACATTTTGGAAGTGGAGGAGCTAAAGTGACCCGAAAACATATTCATTAAAGTCATCTTCTTAATGTCCATACTCTATTGATTCATGGAGCAAGAAGAAGAAGAGACAAGATAGAATGTGAAGTGAAGAATAAATAAAGAACCATCTCCTGGCCACACATTGGTATGTATGAGCATGAGATCTCTTCTCACGCTCGTGCATCAGGTTGCATAGGTATGAGACCTTCTTTCACTCCTATGCCATGCTTCTCACTACCGTGAGAAGCTACTCATGAGTGTGACAAAGCATGTCACACCTGTAAGTCATAAGAAGGGATAGTTGTCCCATTTAAACCTAGTTTTTAACTATAAAGGGGAATGTTTGTGATGACCAAAATAACTCACTCGAGACAAAAGTGACTCAATCCTTTTTTTGCATTTTCTCTCAGCTTTCAACACCAACAGAGGCTATGATGACTAATTCTTAGAGATTAAAGGAGAAGATGGAAGGCTAACTTCCTGATATTGGTTTTAAGGTGAAATCAATGCCTAGGATGCATGGTTAAGCATATAATCGATTTGGAATTGTTTATGTTATCCTTTATATAATTGATTTGGGAATTCATGTATAGATAATCATATTCTCGTTATCGTTAGATTGTTTATATTGTGAACCCATTGCTAGAATTGTTAATACAATCCGTAATTGTTATATTTGGATTTGCATATGGCAACTAATCGTTTTTAATCATTAGGGATAACGTAGCCTAGGTTAAATGACCCGAGCTTATGTGGTTGTTGCTTAGATTGGTTCATTTTCCATTTCGTAATGCGGTTGCCTAATTGAATCTAGAGATTGTATCCTAGGATATTTGGTTATTAGATTTAATTAACAATCATATCTTAATTAAACACGACCTAAGGGAAAATTGGGATTAAAAGAGCTTGTTGGTAGTCTATGAAATATAGTTTTAGGAGACAAGTGAAAGCATTATAACAATAAAATATGTTTAATCATGTGTAGGTCTAGATTGATCTGAGAATTGGGTTTCACACATACTCATCACTTCTATCATTTTCGACTGTTTTCTTTAATTGGTTCTCGTTAGTTTAAGTTACTTTATTTTCTAAATTCCATTAAATCACAAAACCTCCCTTTTTATTTCCTTTCATCCATTATTTTCATTATGGAAATTAACTGAACATTTCTTATAGATATGAACTTGACTCACCAGAACTACAAATTTTAGTATATAGAGTTAGGTAAATTTTAAAGTGTACATAACACGCGCTATCAAAAGACAATTAGGTTATAGATGAGAGTGGCTTGCACAAATTTGTTGATTGATCATATTTGAGCTAGAAATCAAATGTGAATACATAGTTGAAAAGTCAAAATTAGTTTTTGATGCATTCATATTTTCTTATCTTTTTATACTCTTACACTTAGTTTTTATTCTCATTTGATATATAAATCACGTAACTTACATTGATTTTATCATTTCAAGTGCTTTAGGTATCAAGTAAGGAAAATTAAGATAAGGAGGGAGATTTAGGACTTTTGGATGTCATTTTCAGAATAAAGAGGTCGAAATACCCCAAGGTGACCAAAGTTGCAGAAATCCTAATCCTAATAGGATTAGGATTCCCCAAATCCTAATGCAACTAGGATTTCCTGTTTTGGAGAAAATCTAGATCAGGAGCTAAATCTGGCAAGGGATGGTAAAATCCTAATCCCAAAAGGATTAAGAATCCTACTTGAGCAAGGAATCCTACTACAACTAGGATTTCTACATTTTGGAAGATTCTTGTTCACCACTACAAAAAATGGATCCAGGAACAATCTAGATGGTCAGGGGACATGTAGATTGGGAGAAATGAAGACCCCTACTTTTTAGGAGAATTGATGAGCTGGCAGCACCTGATTGGTACACATGGATGACATTTGGCGTCCGATCAATATGCATATCACTTGCCACGTTAGCATCTTAGGACACATGGTGCCTACATAAAAGCACGCATGGACTACCACTTAAGCCCTAGGAAGTGTGTTTGACCTGGAGGGAAGCTTCTAGAAGATCCTAATTCTATAAGGAAAGAAAAGACCTACTTCTACTTAGAAAAGAAATCCTCTTCTACAAGGAAAGAAAGACCTACTTCTACTTAGAAAAGAAATCCTCTTCTATACGGAAAGAAAGACCTACTTCTACTTGGAAAAGAAATCCTCGTCTAGAAGGATTTGATGACCAGACCTCCTCTGATAAAAATAGGGTCCTTTAGTATTAGCTTTGGG
>JANSVA010000006.1:40320676-40333100 GCA_025504915.1 Erythroxylum reticulatum
AAGTGTTGTCAAAGGGGTTAAGATCAATGAAAACCCCTTAACAAACCTACTGTAATATCTAGCTGATCTAGGGAAACTCTGGATCTCAGACACATTCCTCTGAGCCTCCCACTTCAACGCTACATATACTTTCTTCGGGTCTACCTGCATGCCCTGTCTAGACACTATGTGACCCAAGAATACTACTTGATCAAGCCAAAATTCACATTTATTGAACTTGGCATACAACTGTTTCTCTCTCATTATTTGCAAAGCCAATCTCAAATGCTCTGAAAGTTCTACTCTACACTTCGAATACACCACGATGTCATCAACAAACACAATCATAAAGCGATCTAAATAAGGGTGAAATACCTTATTCATCAAGGCCATAAAAGTTGTTAGGGCATTAGTCAATCCAAATAGCATAACCAAAAACTCAAAGTGCCCATATCTTGTTCTAAATGCACTTTTTAGTACATCAAGCAAATCATCAATCCTTAGCAATGGGTATTTAGTCTTAAGTGTCACCCGATTCAACTACCGATAATCAAAATAGAATCTCAGACTTCCATCCTTCTTCTTTACAAACAATACCGGAGCTCCCCAAGGTGACACATAAGCCTGATCAAACCCTTATCTAACAACTCTTGTAACTGGATCTTCAATTATTTTAGTTCTATAGGTGCCATCCTATATGGACGAATTAATAGGAGTAATACTTGGAACGAGGTCTACGATAAACTGTGTCTCCCTTTATGGGGTTAAACCTAGTAGTTCTGTAGGAAACACATCCAAGAAATCCCTAACAACTAGAATATCCTGAATGGTTTGTTCATTCCAGGTATCAACTACATGGGCCAGATAAGCCTCACATCCACCTCGGATCATTTTCAAAGCAGTCATGAATGAAATCAATCAGGCTAGCATTACCTGACTAACTCCTCGAAACATCACTCTTAGTTGATTAAGGAATTCAAGAACTACTTCCTTAGTATTCCTTTAACACTCCTTCATTACAAACTTAGATACATTGATAACAAACCATTTTTTCCTTAAGGTATAACATTAATTATCAATCAAAACTTATCAAACATTTAACTAACTTTTTCACATCAAATTAGGTA
Organism: Erythroxylum reticulatum; assembly: GCA_025504915.1. Taxonomy (NCBI): domain Eukaryota; kingdom Viridiplantae; phylum Streptophyta; class Magnoliopsida; order Malpighiales; family Erythroxylaceae; genus Erythroxylum; species Erythroxylum reticulatum. The sequence continues at coordinate 40,321,783 of JANSVA010000006.1, forward strand.
CATTTTAAACCCCAATCAAGTCCAAATGCATCATAATTAAGTACCTTATCCTTAATTTGTTCATGAATCACACAAAAGAAATTTTTCTTTACTGCCATGAAATTCTACAATCGTATATGGATTTCCAAAATTGTGGGATGGGTTATCCAAAAGTCCCCATCCAATTCCTTCATTAGTTTTCTAGATTTTCTCAAGCTAGGTTTCGGGCCAGTTTTGTATGGCCACTTTCATAAGGAAAATGAAGTAATTAGGCATTATATTCTTCTAAACAAATGTTACAATATGTCTTAAGTTCTAACGACACCAATTTCATACAATTTGGATCAGTATTTTGCAAGTTATACATAAAATACTACCTACTATTCTAAAACTGCCACTACACCCAGTACTCAACTTCAAGTCAAAATTTGAAAACCTTAAAAATAGAATTTGAATTCAATGCCTTGATGAAAAATATATCCATATGTCTCTAATTTAATAAAAATTAAAAATCATCCCATTTGGATAACTACAGATAAATTTATGGCTAAAATATCGATGCATGTTTAGTGAAAATACTACAACTACAATATGTTATAATCATCATCATCAATTCTCTATCATAACATGCTATAAACACTAATCATTTACTTACATATTTAACTCCAATTCCATCTTAAAAGATCAATCCAATCATGTACTTCAAGTAAGCAGAAACATCACACATTCAAGGTGGGATTAGATGACTTTTAGCTAAAACAACAATAATCAGTTGGTTCTTTAGCTATTTTGTGAAGGGTAAAACATGGATTTTTGTATAGAAACTAGATAGAAGCATGAATGTATATAGGGAGATGAAAGGAGTGAGGGTTCAGGTGGTGGGTAAGAAGAAAGAAGAAGAGAAATGAGCTAAACAAAACTTACTCCTGTAGAAACTCACAAGCTAAGGTGTTAGGTGTCATATAATTGAATAGTCATATGTTTTATGGCATGCTCACTTACCAAGCATAAGTGTTGCCAAATGGCTCCAACTAACTAGGTCGCTTGTCCATTAATCAACTATGTCATTTTTCATCAACTTACTAGCCCATTTTTCACATAATGATTGATCCATTTGTCCAATAATTACTAGTACATTTGTCACCAATTTAACTATGCCAAATGTCACTCAATTTAAGGCTTATTCACCCTAATTTTCATGTAATAATTTATCCTACCACTTAAATTTTGTCCTAGTACAATTGTACATTTCATTTTATCAATCTCCCAATTAAACACAATTTATTCCAGTTCACTAATTGAAATCCAATCATACCAAAATTCAAGACATACCAAATCCCAATTCACATAATTTTCTCTTAACATTTTTCATACCCTGTGATATGTCAATTGAGTGCCATTTGTCTAATTCATAATTCATATGCATATGCTCATATCATGCCTTTAAATATAATTATAATAAGCATGTCACAATTGCACCAATTTCGCTCTACATGTTGACACTTATCTGACTCATTAGTCTAACTCTTTAAATATCTCAATCATTTGAGAGACGAGATACTACAATTCTCCCCCTCTTTAAGACATTCTTCCTCAAGATGCTTAACTAACTAATTCAACAGATGGGATAGTATTGTATCATGTTTTTCTCAAACTCCTAATTAACTTCTTTTCTTGAATGATTTTCGCCAATCATTTGATTTCCTCAAATTTCTTATTAACTTATCCTAATGTTTAACCATTTTTACTAGTTTCTCCACACATTTCACATCATTTAACTTCCTGAGTTGTTAACACATTCATCATATCTAACTTGTATCTTCTAAACATATTAGTATAGAATATAGTGTGGATCTAAGTTTTTCTCGCAATAGCAATATTGTTATCCCAAATTCAATAACCCAATAATATAGTTCGATACTTTACAATAGACAAAACACATGCACTCACTATAATATGTTCATTTTTCTCATAACTGAGTTTCATATCTATCCGAATATAGTATTCATTTCTAATTCGTACCATATTCATTCATTCTTAGCAATGGAACTTTTGGTTTACTTGATACAATTTAATGAAAGTCTTCATCGAAAGATGATTCTCTCCATAATCATCTATACTGTTCACATAATCCTTATTAATCAACTATTTCTATCTTTTCTTTTCAACTATATCACCACAACAAGATCAATTATTATCATATCCCACATGAAGCTCGATGAAGCAGTAGGAAAGTTCATTTACTTTTATAGTTTAGTACATATCATCAAGATTATTACATCTTATCCAAATTTATTTTTGAGAAATCACCAATTAATATTTTAAGCTAATGATACTTTGAACTCAGTTGATTATAGATAACATTCAAGCATTTTGTGATTATGAAAAAGTTACTTTTCCATAGTAGTTATCATTTCAATGCATTCACATAATTTCATGCTTCCAGTGCACTACTCTGAGTCATCTCAGAATTTTAACTATGGGGACCATGACTTAAGAGCATCCAATGTATCATTGATGACTCCAAGTACCATATCCATGTATATAATACATATGTGTTCAATAACATCATTCGCCAAGGTAATCACATTATCGGATATGCCTTCATAATAACTAATTAACTTTACCTTGAGGACTTCTACATATATCGTTATAAATTTATTTCATCTTACTTATGTATGTTTTTAATCAATTCAAATTATAGATACATAACCATCAAGAAATTTTGATCTCAAATCCACTAACATAATCTTATGCTAAATCACAATTCTTATCACATTTATCAAACAACCATTTCAATTCCAAGTTCAATCTCTCAATGTCATAGCAAATTTTGTTTTCTTTCAACTTTGCTTGTGCACTTTCAATCCTTTCATTCCTACCCGTGTCTCTATTTCTTTCTCAGTCAATCCACAAAAATATTTTCACATTTGTATCAATTCAAAGTATATAACCACAACAAATATTGATATCATCTTCACTAATATAATCACAAATACAAATGCACTGAGTCTTTGTCTAACACATCAAACCATGTAGTATTTCTTATTTCTAGTTATACATAAACTTTCATTTTCTTACTCTCTGACAAACCATCATTCCTCTCATTATTTCTAATATCTCAAACTCTTAGCAAATATTCATGCATATGACTTATGTAAATATGACTCAGACTAGGGATCAGCTGCCATTAGATGTTATAACATATTTGAGATGCATGTATATTGACACATGTTTTGAAAAAGTGCCCATATGAGATACTAAATCTGAGCTCTGATACAAAAATGTAACACACCACTCTTATAGGGCATACTCCCAAACGTAACGATGATATTCGAGAATATACTCTACAAAGATGGTGCATTAAGACTATCGAAATAACACATTACAAAATTTTAATGCATCAAACATATCTTAAACAACTCATATTTCATTTGGGCCCATTTCAATACAAGCATATTCAATCAAAAAAGTTATTACATTTCAGAATTCATGTGTACACAATACAACAGTTACATAATGTAATGGTTAATGCAAATTAACTGAGTACATATGCAAGTGCTAACTAATCCTGACCCCTAATTCATGCTCATTTGTAGTGTCTTAACCCTAATTGGTCTAATTGGATAACTCCTCTGAGCCTGAAAAGCCACGTTGTAGTTTTTGATGAGTTTTGCAAACTTAATGAGTGAACCATCATTGATGATCTCACTTAAGTCAAATACACAAATATCACACATCCAAACAATTTCACATCACACAACTAAACCATTTCACAAACAGTTTCCATCTCAATAAGACATAATGAATGTCACACATTTCACATACATTCTTTTAGAACATGTTAACCCAATCAATCGCAATTTTAGAAAAGGTTTCATAATCAAGTATTTCATAATCATAAATATACAAATATAGATGAATATGAGACTCTATATTTGTTATTATTTGTTGTGATCGAGCATCTTCCAGATACAGATACAAGTACTGGCCCATTGGGCTCAATTAGATATAGAATCACAAAGCAAAGCTTTATGCGTAGAATTCTAAGCTTAAAGCTCTTTCAGATTGGCTACTCTGATCATAACTCCTTTATCTGAACATGCATTTTATGAAATACATCAAATAACATAATATGCCATGTATATCATTCATTTTTAATACACAGACATAATCTCATATTCATTGGACCTAAGTCCGGCATTCAACTTTTGTTAAGTATATAGATATCATTCAGAATTCAGATGCAAACAGAACACTTCTAATAGATTCTTGACTATCAAACTCGTTGGACCATCAAAGTTCGAAATTCATAAACAAATAACAAACAGTTCAATAGTTCTAAGTTAAACATAATAAATCAATCCTAGGAAGATCATTGAGGTTGACTCACAGTACACTCCCATATATACTATTGCCTAGATAGTCCAACAATGTTGGAATGATGATGTACGTATTGAGCTTCTAAATACACATACATTGTACACATTACTAACTTGATCAATCAAATACATATTCATCTATGCATATATATGTGTGTCATGTGTAATGCATGCTCGATGACTATCCAGGGTATGTTTCCTTAATCACAATCATAATCATTCAAACATTATCACTTGAATTTGTCTTGTTAACACTTAGGTTAATACCTTAAATACAATTGATCATGATCAATTCATTATCCATAAATTCAATAACCCTTTTCTAGCATCATAAGAATTCACAAAATTCCCAATTCTCATTCATTCCTTTCAAATGCATTATTCATAACCTTTGGAATACATTTTCATTTACAAGAACATCTTCATTTCTTTAACACTCCTTCATTCCAAACTTAGATACATTGATATCAAACCTGTTGGGAAACTAGGCCAGGATCCAATCCCTACTATAGCGGAATAGTCATAAAACATTTTCGTGACTTTTGATTTCCTGAAAACAAAGATATATTTAATTCTATAAAATGATTAACATGAATCATAATATAGTGGAAATTTAATTCGCACCTTATTTCAAGGCTTGATCTTTATCTTGTTGTATCCCTTGAACTATTTCTAAAACTGATCCGTCTCAACCACCGTAAGCCACATAAGTTTTCAGCCTCTAACGGCATCCACAAAATGAGTTGAGAGAACTCTATAACTCTTATAGAGAGGGTTAAGCATGAAGTGCTAGCTCCATAGAGCTTAAGCCTACTTATAATAAACTTTGGACGTTTTAATAATTTAACTAAAATTAAATTCTAATTCTAATTAAATGCCAATTATTCCTATATAAGATTCATTATCTCATATTGATCCTTATTTATTAAATATCTCATATTTAATCATAAAGTTTCTCAAACTTTACAATCAATCTAACTTGATTAAATTAATTTTGCTCTCTTCAACCCATCCTATATGTGAAACCCATTAGGTTCCCAAATATGTTAGCAATGATTATAAAATCTATTTTTAATTTATAATTAAAATTAGATAAATTAAAACTCCTTTCAATTTATCTTTAATTCTCTAATTAAATAATTTATAACTATAGATCAAGATTGGCATCTAGAAGCACATCATGACCGCCTAAATTTTTAGGAATGTCAAAGTGGTTTTGACTAACCTTTTCATGCATAATTTTTTTGTATAATTTAATCATTTCATCATACAATGTTCCAATTAGACATAGAGCATAGAATTAATGTCTAATCTATTTTGATTTTAATTATATTAGTTCTCTGTTATTAGCTATCAATTCAATTAATGAAATTTGTAAATTATTTACAAAACATCATTTTACCTTGGCTAAGGATTTCTTCAATTAATACTAATCGAGAACAACAAAACATTCTCCCTAATTACTTTAGGGTGATGAATCCTATTTTGATCATTCAACTATCTCCATATAGCTCATGCTACATCTAATGACTACCGATTAAATAACCTATGATTAAATAAATCATAAGTAGTATCGAAATATAGCAAACCCTATACAAGATAACTATGATGACCTCAAGTCAAAGGACCATTTAAATAATCATCAAAATGAGAATTCCATAGACATACAAGTAATATTCCAAATGAATTTCTCATATCGGGTCTATTCAGTGAACTTGTTCTCTAGCAAGCACCCACACGTTTGTTTAAGTATCTCTGTACTTAAGCCTATGAGATTGACTACTTCGTTCATAAGGAAAAACAAAACGTGTGCTAGTCTTTTTACTAACTATTAATGTTCAATCTTAATTGAACAATGACTAGGAACATTTAGGAATAATAGATAAATGCAATATGAATCTAATAATTATAATCTCTATAATTTCATTTGCAATATGTAATTATCCCATAGATGTTATCATATACATCTAAACATATACAAGATAGAGAATATCTTTAAATAATTTATCACTAAAGCGATTAGTTGTAGGGCATAAACCAACAATCTCCCACTTGCACTAAGACAATCATTTAAGTATCTCATACCATATCACCATATGACAATTATTCTACTACTGGGGGCAGTGGTTTAATGAGAGAATTCTACAACATTCTCTTTAGTGAGCACTTGCTTAAATGCTACAACTCCCATCTTAATTATAATCAATATTAAGAAAATTTCTTAAAACACATTCTTTAATCTTTGATAAGACTTTAGCTCTTTATGCATACCCAATGACTCTAATGTTCTATAGTATATTACTATCTTGAACAATGCAAACAAACTATATCAAGTTCATTAAAGAACTTGTTGATCCAGTTAATCATTTCCACTAAAAAAAATGTAGTATGGCTTAATTAGCAACAAATTGCTACATTGGAACTTTTCCAATCCTAAATAATATTGTTCTAAGTAAATAAACCTTAGTTAGGATTTACTTATAAAGTTATATCCTTATCATCTTGAACTCAAATATCAACTCCCACATAGAGTAATGGATATCTTGAATACTTCACAAGTATCTGATATCTTAGAAACTAAACATATTTAGTACATTATCTATGCACTTGGACTTAGAATAAGTTAACAACGTCCAATCTATCACTACAAATCTAATTCCCATAGTTAAGATATTACCTTTTCATAGCCAATAAGAGTTGTTCCTGGGAAATTATGTTCGATAATTGAAAGTTAGAAATTATTTTCGATAATTGAAAGTTAGAACTTTTGTTCTCTGTGAGCAATATGTCTCTATATACTCTCATTGAAGAGAACAACTATACTCCCACTAACCTTCTTGTAGATATGATAAATTCACAATCATCTTCAAAACAAACTCTTTAAATTTATCATGAAAGTGAATCTTTTAATGTCTCGTCGCCCTTCAAGTATACATCAAATGTATTATTAAAGGCATTAGGTCCAATTAGATGTAATGTTATGAGATTTGAACCTTTCAAATTCCTTTTTACTCCCACTACTTATCTTGAGAACCATTCTCCTATAAGTATACATTGAATCAAACAATTTGTTCAATGGGTTTGTAAGATTATATCCAACCTTTTGGATTTCTCATAACCCTTTGTTACTCAATTTAATTCTAAACTAAATGGATAATATATGCTTCAGCTAAGCATCATTAAATCATTAGATTTAACTATTTCAAAGACTTATTGTTTCATATCTAATATGAAATCTTGCTAATTGATTTAATTGGAACTATAGAAGGTAAGTCATTGTACCAGGCAATACTATAAAAGAAATACTATTGCTTCATACAATATCTCATATTGTATGTTACTTCTTATATAAATCTATAATTTTACGAATTTAGTTATAAAGATACTCACTAGAGAATCTCATTCCCTATAGATAACAGATAATTTCAAACTTACCACAACGATCTAATTAAAGTGCTTTAGCTTTCTCAATGCTTTATTTTTACTTAGATTTAAACAATTTGAACTTTTTAAAATTTTAAATCAATATTTGATTTAATACATATGACTATATCACATAAATTCATTAGTAATATAATGAAATATAAGTATTATCTTTTATGAATTATTATTATATCTAATACATCACATGTAAGATTTAACAATTCAACACCATCACCATCCTTTCCAAAGGTTGATTTGGTTATTCTTCAACTATACAAGTTTCACAATTTCCAAACGATTAATAATCAAAAGGATACATATATCCCAGTATGTAACTTTATGATTCTTGTTTTATTGATTTAACCAACATGACATAAAAGGATTGTCTCAGTTATCCAACTTTTTATTCTTGCTATTTATGTTAAGCATAAGTCTCTTTTGATCCAATACATATACAAAATATTTGCATAAACTTAGATCAACTACTTTAAGTTAACAATCTATTTCTAACCATGTATTGAAGATTACAATAATGTTGAATCTAAATTCAGTATCAAATACTCATAAGCATGAATTATAAATACATATGATCTCTATCATATCATATATAGGCAAGAAAAGTCATGCAATCGTTTTCTTTTAATGACAATTATTATCATCTTGTTGCTAAGTCTTTAATTGTAGTCTACAATTATGCTTTTAGTAGGCTAAATTAAATGGAATAATACTAACAAGGTACTATACCTTTCAGCCCTACTCCATGCAACCCCATGCATTTTGCTATCGTGGTGTTGATATACATCTTACATGTCATCTTCAAAGTTTACAAGACATTAGTCAACGCAAAATGTAAATACATTTTGTCATCTATATGATTTTAAGATATCTCTACAACTTTGTCACCATATCTCAATGAGGATTAGAGCAAAATTGTATAATGAACATATAATTTTCTATCTAACTTTTAAGAAATTTTCTTATGCATATGATCCTATGTCCAAAAACTTTAGTTCGTTAACTTAGTATCACCTATACTAAATAAGGTAGATTCCACTAAGAACAAGAATGTAAGAAAGCAAGGAATCAATTATATGCCATGACTACTAAATAAGATTAGGACTTTAATCATGCATTTGGTTACTCCCACTATTCCATTTGAAATAATAGCCCTCACTACTATTTGGAAAGATTACTCTAATCTCTCTAGTGGGATAGGATCTTGTTTAAATATAGTTGACCTTGAGTTTGCTCAACAAACCAACTAGACTTAAATTAGGTAGATAACATCTTTATCAATCACATCTCATATGACTCCTAGATCTATTAGGTGACAACTCTTGCCAAAATATATCTTATATATTGTTCCTAACATTGCCTCTAAATTCATATGATCATGAGTTTGCTCATCCAAATTACACAAATTTAGATAAGTAGAACCCATTATCATAAGATTAAACATGTTCGGGTTAAAGCGACCTTGAGTTTACTCAAGAAGCCTACAATAGACAGAACTCTGGTTTATTCTTATAACAATGGAAGGTAAAATTACATTCTAAACGTGTACTTAATATTTTACCGAGGGATTTATTTTTGTTCATCTCATCAAACACATATTGCATGTAAAATATCACACATATAAAACATACAATTTATCATGAATGCAATATATATATCAACCATATAAATAACACTCATAATCAAATTAAATGCATAATATATCAAGCTTCATTTGATTCTAGTTATTGATCTTCATAATCTAAAATAACATTTCCAACTCCTTGGAAAAATTTAAATTAGATTAAAACTATTGATTCCTAAATAAATTAAATTCCTATTTCAAGTAGAAATTTGATTTGATTTGAAAACAATTTTCAAATCCAATTGAAAACTATTTCCAATTATCTTGACTCCTTTGAAAAAAATTAATTAAAAAAATTTTTCAATAAATTGTACTTCTTACTTATTATAATTTAGAAAAACTCTTTTTCAAAATTATATAAATAACATATTCTAATCTAATTAGAAGACTACTTCTAATTAGAAATTATTTTTCCTTAATTAGAAAAATATTTTCTAATATTAAAAGAAACTGCTTTCAAAATTAAATAAAACACTTTTAAATTTAATTAAGAAAGTTATTATATATTATTTATTTAGAGATATATTTCTTGAATAATTAGAAAACCTTTCTTTTATAAGTTAGAAAACTATTTAAAAATATTAAAGAAAACACATTTTTCTCAATTAATAAATAAAAAACTTTTCATAATCTAATCAAGAAAATTACTTTATCTAAAAATCAGGAAACTTATTATTCATAAATAAAGAAAAATTTCTAAATAAATCAAATAATAATTCTCTAAACAAATAAAATTATAAATTTAATTTATCTTAATCAAATTGAAATAAATAAATTTAATTAAGAAACAACTTTCTTAATTATTTAAGAAAATAATTTTCTTAATTTCAAGAAGTCCAATTAATTAATTTCAATATAATTGAAAATAATTGATTCTAATGAGCGATCTAAGTGATAGCGATTTGAGTGAGAGAGTTTCATAATTTCTAGATCGCTAGTGAGATCCTTCCCTTCTACATGGCTTCTCTTTCTTCTTCTCCCTCTACCCGACCACCTCTTTCTCCTACCCATAAGATTGTTTTCCCTAACCCTAATCTCCAAAAATCAAATGCAAATATTCTCTGCTCATCCCCGCCTAAAATCCAACCCCCAAAACTTCCTCCATCAACCGCACCCAAAATATAGCATTGACAAAAACCCCCAGTAGATGTAGACGCAGCAGAGATTTCCCTGAGACCCGAACTTGGAAACTTCTCAAACCCCTTTGTAATGAAGTCGCTAGAGAATATCTGATCATGGAAGTTAGTAGTAGCTGTTTGAATGGAGGAACCATCAGAAGCCAAAACTTTGACCTGCTACCCCCCCACCCCCCCAGAGGTGAAGGAGGACAAAATATTTGTCATTCCCCCTCAGAATTAGCGAAGAAGGGTACGGCTCAACTCCAACTGGCTCTGATTGGCTTCTTCATTGGTAAGAGACTAGCATTCCCCACTGTCCAAAGAGCATTGTCAAGATCTTGGTTAGAATTCGGTCTGAAGGAAGTGTTAATTACGAGTTCCAATAACTTTTTTCTTAAGTTTGATTCGGAGGTAGGTTTGAATACAGTTCCAGAGAAGGGTCCTTGGCACATCCAAGGCAAAACCTTACTCTTACGTAGATGGTGTCTGAATGTGGGGGACCAAGAAGAAATTTGGTGTGCCCCAGTGTGGGCTAGGTTTTATAATATCCCTATAGAATACTGGAATACCGAAGGGTTGGGTAGGATAGCAAGTGCAGTCGAACGACCCCTGTTAATGGATAATCAAACTGCTACTATGTCTAGGATTATGTATGCTAGAGTTTGTGTGGAACTAGAATTACAAAGAAGTTGGCCTACTTCATTTCATCTAGTAATTTATAATGAATAAGAGGAGATAAGCTTTAAGGAAGTTAAGATTGAGTATGAGTGGAAGCCT
>JANSVA010000006.1:40333200-40362568 GCA_025504915.1 Erythroxylum reticulatum
ATAATTTGGAGTGATGCCGTGACTCTTTACTACTCGGTCTCTTGCTCATCACTTGAATATGGGAAGGAGAATGAGGGTAAGCTTAAAAAACTCGTGGGTAATAGTTTTATAATCGAGAAACAAGCAAAAGCTATTGAAATATTCATTTGCATTGTAAAATTCACATTGAATCCGTGAAACACATATTTCCGAAATTCTCAACTTATCAAACAATTCGTAAGCATCATAAATCATGCATTCATCAAATTTTGTTAATACATTCTAAACACATAAGCACATCAAAATGGTTTGGGTAGGTCCATAAACAGAATATACGAACACATTCCTACATAATAGTCTTATGTAGCCGTGAACAGAACGTAATATCACAATCCCACATAGTGGTCTTACGTAGTCGTGAATAAAGGGGAGTCCGTGAAAGAGCTCCATGCCATTAGCGGGCAGGCAAGAGAAGCCTTTAATAGAGTTGAAGTGCAATTGACATAACAGAATGAACCACCACAAACCCACATAACATGTAATTCATGGTATAAGCATATTGCCCCAATTAGCATAATTCGGAAACTTGTTTTTCATAAGCATGAAATATTTCAAAAACCATTTACATTTCCATTTCACAATTCATCAAAAAAATTCATATACTAAACATATAGCAATTTTACCAAATCATTTAAAGAGCAATAATGCAATGTTCACAAAAAATTTTGAAATCATTTAATGCTCTTAAATTTGTAAAAGATAGTCATGGCTCATTACTCAGTTATAAATATATACCCACCTTGAATTTCTTTGCTTAACACTTGCTCAAAGATGCCTCTCCTCTTGCTCCTCTTGCCTTTCTTGATTCCATTTACATAGGCAAAAATCCCAATTCAATAAGATTGCAAATTGAAAACCCATAAAGTACATTCACTAAAATTGATTAAAAAATACTAAAACTCATGCATTTCCTAAGCTTGATGAACTAAAATCCTTCAAAAAAATTCGAAAGATAAAAAATGCTCTTACCTTCACTCTTCTCCAAATGAAGAGATGTTTGGCTCAAATGAAAGCTCTTCTCTTCCTATTTCTTTTCCCCTTGATGAAGAACTTCAAATTCCCTCTTAAAAACTAAGAATGATGAAACCCTAGCTTTTTCTTCCTTCCTTTCTCTTAAAGAACCGAAACCTCTCTTCTTTCTCTCTTATTTTCATTTCTTCTCTTCTTTCTATCTTCAATTCACGATTTTTTTCTTCTTAAAAGCAAGATAACATTTTCCTCTTCCTATAATACCCTTAATGAGTTTGCAAAGTCCACTCCTTTCATGCTTTATGTCTTTTAACCTTAAGTGATATTCCAAATTTGCCCTCATGTATTCTTAGTTCGTTTAATTCAATAATCCAATGAAATAAATCCTAATAACATGGACATAACAATTAAAGTCCAAAAATAAATATATCAAAACCTCATAATTCATTTAAATCATGCTTAACTAAAGAAAAAAATCTTGGGGCCAACAGGGCAACTATAGGAACAAGACTCAATTCCCCCTACTCTAGCCTTTTTGTTCGAAGACGAGAGCAGAACAACTTCGAAATGGTAAAAAAGGATTTTTCCTCAAAAAAGAGATTCCTACTCCATCTGGATGCAAATTTATGGTTTTTTAACTTCTCTAAGTTCAAACTCTCACTCCCACTACTTTCCTTAAGAATAAATTGTCTTTTTATGAATGTAACATGTCTTAAAACAAACAACTTTTGGTCAAGAGGATGGTAAAATTGATATTCAATACTCCCTTTTGAATACCCTAGAAATTTGCATTTATCTTATTTAGCTTAATGCTTATTAGATGTTGCACACTTCATATAAGCATTACATCCCTAAATCTTTAAACATGACAACTTTGGTTTACTTCTAGTCTATATCTCAACAATATTATATCAACCAATTTGGATAGAATTATATTCAGAAGATAAGCAACAATTTCTAAAGCATATAAAAACAGATAGGAAGGACCATATAACTTATCATAGAACATACCATATGTAATAGAGTACAGTTTCTCCTCTCAGACACTCTGTTATATTGAGGAGTTATAAAAGGAGCTCAATGTTAGAGAATTCATTCTCTTTTAATTAACCAAGAAACTCATGGTCTAATTATTTACCACCTTGATATGATATAAGTGTCTTAATACTCTTGCCAATTTATTTATCAACCTCAAGTCTAAATTTCTTGAACTTTTCAAATAATTCATAATTTTTCTTCAATAAGTAAATATAAATATTATGAAATGACTATCTATAAACATAATCAAATATGAGAATCTACCTCTAGTGTGAGTAGACATTGGGCCATGTACATTTGAATGTATAAGCTCTAATAACTTACTAGTATGCTCTTCCTTTCCACTAAAGTGTAGTTTAGTCATTTTTCCAACAAACAAGATTCACAAAATTCATAAGTTTCATATGATTCATAAACAAAAGGATCTAACTTTCATTATTTATATAACTTTGTGATTATAGTTTTGTTGATATGACCTAACTTATAATGCCATAAATAAGATGGATTTTGATCACTTAACTTTCTTTTCTTTCTATTTATGATAAGGATTGGTCTTTCAAGATATAATTTATAAAACCCATTTGTAAGTAATCCAAATCCATAATAAACATCATCTTTATATATAGAAAAAACTCTTATTCTTGATAACAAAGACAAATATGTTCAAATATAAATAATATAAGAAAATGATGTTTCTATTAATAACTATAACATAATAATAATTATCTAGTTCTAGTTCATGGACAAAAGGCAAAGTTATATTATATGTTTCTACAACTAATGTAGTAACTCTTACTTTTCTGCCAATTTGTAGGTCCACTTATCTTTTCCTTAATGATCTAATCCTTATTAACATATGTAAGTTATTACAAATATGAGAACCACATCTAGTGTCTAATACCCAAGACTATGGAATAGGAGTAGAAAGATTGATCTCAATCATAAGCATACCTGAAGAAGCAGCTTCCTTAACCTTATTATATTTTAGGGTAGTAAGATAAGCTTTACAATTCCTCCTCTAGTTTCCATTGAATCTATAATGAAAACATGATCCCTCTTCGTTATTCTTCTTCTTGACACCATCTTTTGGCTTTGGCACTATAGCAGAAGTCTTTTATTTCTTGCTATTGTTCTTCTTAAAGCTCGTTTTTTCTCTTGGAAAAATCCATAATAGAATATAACTTGATTACTTCTTAAGACATGCCTCTACAATCTTAAACATATTCAATAATTCAGGAAATAACACATCCTTTTAGTTTGTATGGAAGTTCATAACAAATTGTCAAAAGCTCTAACTAAAAGATTGTAGCACCATATCAATGATTAACTCATATTCTATGGAAAAAATGCAATTAGCCTAACTTTTTAATATAACCAATCATCTTTAGTATATGTAGCTCCATTATAGATCCTTTTGCCATCTTACAATGGAATAATTCTTCAAGAAATTAATATCCATCGGGGGCGAAACCCTTACAAAAAATGGCAATCTGTCAAAGTTGAAACTAGCCAAAAATAGATCATAGGAAAATAAAAACCAAAAAAGACAATAAGAGGGGGACAATATGTAAAAGCAGGTAATGAGAGGGCATAGAAAAATCAAGTAGTGAGGAGAGGGCTACCATTAAGATGTCCAATGTTATTAAAACTACACAAAATCTCCCAATTTTACATTTTCAAGCAAAAAATAAGAGCATCAATAATCCTAATTAAATAGCACCAAATTGTTATTTAGAATTCAATTCAACCCAACTTTGTAATAAGACTAGAATTTCAAATACAATCAGATTCAATCATCCAATTGATAACTATAATAAAATTAGGTGATAGAAATTCATGCAAAATAGATTCATTCTCATGCAAAATAGATTCATTCATTCAATTAATTTCTATAATATAATTAGGTGCAATATTATAAATTTGTGGAAATTAGATTCAATTATTCAATTGAATGCTATAATAAAATTAAGTCTAATATTCTAATATTAGAAATTCTACAAAGTATTAAAAAACAAAGCCAAAAATCAATCCATCATTTATTAAAGTTAACAGGGGAATTTATATGACAAATTGCCATTAAAGTTAGAGATTAGAGATTGGACAGTAGTAAACAGACCACTAACTGGTGAGTCGAGTGGCCATTAGCAATAGCGAGTGGATTGTTAGCAAGCTGCAACCTATGAGCTTTGTGATGATGAATCTGGAATTTGTGTGTTTGAGATGACAGATCTGGACTCTAAAGAGGATTGAGTGTGTTTGTGACAATGGATGGGGAACTGCTATGCTATATGAGTGGATGGCAAGAGCTGGTGAATAGGTGAGTGGATGACAAGAGGTAAAGTGATTGAGACAGTGAGAGAGTAAGAGACAATAAAAGACAATGAGAGATGGTGAGAGGCAATGAGAGAGTGGGTAAGGTAGAGAAATGAAAGTGAGGGAGCAATAACTTGCTAAGGTTAAGTTATACTGGTGAAGCTACATATTCTTTTTTAAATTTTTTCTTGCACTTTCCTAATTTTGCAATTTGGTTTCATATCCTACCGAATTAAGTCTGAAGCTTTTTACAGGTGGTCCAAATTAAACTCAAAATCCAATTAAGCCAAATTGTTCAAAAAGATTAGTGTTATCTTCTTCTTCCTCCATCCGTGTTGCTTGGTGACTTTTCAAACAAATATGAGGAATTTCTTTAACCAACTAAAAGTGGACCATGAAAGTTATAACCCTTATTATACATATCAATAAAACAAAGAAAAATGAAATCTTTTTATATGCCAAACAATAAAAAACTTAAACTTGGAGAGAAAACTAACTAGATAGACCCAAAACAACTAAAAAAAGCATTAAAGATGATGAAAATGATTAAAGTAAAAAAAACCTAACTAAATCTCTTTGATTTAGTCATGGGAGTATTTAACCTTCTTCAAATTACAACCTCTACTTATGTTCCACATTAATTGTCTTACACCACCATGTCTCACACCATAGTGTTGTTCTGAGTATGTTCTTAGATTATGGGACCATTTAAACACAGGGCCTGCCACCATTATCACACAGACATTAGAGACGACCAGTGATAATGTGTCATTAGAGGGTCCCACTAAAATATAAAACCTATATCTTTTAGCCATAATTTTCCAATAAAATTTAATAAAGGTTAACAAACTCAAAAAATATTGATAAGCGGTTGACAAAAAAAGGATTAAAAAAAAGCAATGAATCAAAAAAGAGGGACGAAGTAGGGACTTGAAAGATTGTGAGCTTTAAGTTTGGAAGGGGAGAAAATAAATCCAACAAAAACAAATACAAACAATTAAGGAATTAACGATAAACTTTAGATTAAGTCAGACTGTAAAGATCATATTTTGAACTTGATTGAAACTTGAATATTAAAAATTAAATCTAATAAAAATTGATTAATTCAAATTAAATCTATTGATTTTTGGTTAAATCGAACTAATTTTACTAACCTAACAAAGACCATTCGTAATAGACGCTATATAAGAAGAAAATTAGTATTGAACAAAAGACATGCATAAGAGTGAATTTCTACTGATTGATAAGTGCATTAGGCTTTTGATAACAACCGATGAAATAAGACTAAGAGAGTTGAATCTAACTGATGAAAAGTTAGTTCGTAAAATTTTTAATCCCTTTAGGATAAGTTTTGAACGTTTCGAAAACTTTATGTTTTAATTTAAAAGTTTTGAAATGTTAAGATTTAAATTATATTTTATTGCAAATGTTGAGATTAAAAATGCACTTTTTACCAAAAATTTGTTACCAAAAAAAAACTAGCAATATCAGCAAGAAAGACAAAAACAATACAAATCTTGATGGATTCCTTCAACTTTTCAAAAGATTATCAGGATTGGAATTGAACATAAACAAGTGTCACTTCATGATATCTAAAGGAGCTTCACATATGGAAACAAGCATTGTTAGAATCACTGGTATGAAGTGAAACTTGTTTATGTTCACCAATATATGCACTCATGAAAAAGAAGGGGGACTGGGAGTTAATGGTATAAAGGCTACTAACTTAGCCTTGATATTGAAATGATTATAGAGGATGCTAAAGGATAAAAATTCTCTTTGGGTGAAATGGTTACATAGTTATTTTTTGAAAGGTAAAAGCATATAGATGGTGTAAAAAACTTCTTCTTACTTTTGGTTCCTTGCCCAACTTCTTCAATTAAGGGATCAAGTTAAACCAATATTTTCTATAACGTGGGGAATAGTGAAAGAGCCTTTGTTTGATATGACAATTGGATAGGGCATGGTCAATTAGTCTAACATAATGAAGTTTCTCTAGCTAGAATACAAGGTACTTAAGAGGATAAAAACATGGTTTTTAACAAATCTATGCCCCTAGATTGTAATCCTACTATTTCCTCTAAAACTAACACACACTCTTTGGCATGATAGTAACTTAGGCCATGTCTCTCCTTACTTTTAATCCATATTAAATAGAAATTGCCATATAGTCATGGGTCAAATCATGTTCAATTAAGAATTATTACTTTCTTCAAGATTTTCTTGCAACCCTCTCCAATTGTCACCAAATTCTAACCAAAGCTTATACCTATCTATGATAAAGTATCAAAATTGTCCAAATAACTTCATTTTGCACTTAACTTCTCCATTTGCATACTAAATCAAAATATTATTATAATGAGTATATTTAGGCATAGAAAAGGTGTAAAGAACTAAAGGAAAACATGTCATTTGTAATTTCTATCAAATTTTGTCACACTTAGCTTGCACTCATCCTCGGGAAAACATACCCTGTAAGACGCAAAACAATGAAAAAATCACCATTTATTTCATTCATTGTGACATTAAAAAGCATACACACTACAATATATAAATTTAGTTAATACTCAAGTAATATTTAAGTTTATTAAAAAAAATCTAAACAAGAATCAACACAACAACTTGATTCAAAAGTGAATTCAAGTGTTTCACTCAGGTTTTTCTTATGAAATACCTTACCATAGGCTTACTAATACACCAAATCTCTATTATTAAATTAGATGCTTGTATGAATCAAAAGCTTTTTATTTCTCAATGATAATGGGGCTAAGGTCAAAGATGAGGATTTTTTTGGATAAAGAAGGTTAAAACCAAAGAGATTAGTAGAGCAATTGACAAATACATTAGGTAAGTAAACTAATTGGGAGCCTATAATCCACTTTATACAGTCAAATAATAATCTATTTGTTCAATTTATTATTTCATTAAGAACATTGAATATTTTTTTTATATCACATAAAACCTTTCTTTTTCTTTTCTTTTCTCTCATACGTGTGACAAATTAAACTATAAATACACAAAACTACTATTCAAATTCAACTCCTAACAACATTCAAAATAATACCACTTTATTGCATAATAGACCTCTATACTTGTTATAGTGCTTCTTTATATAACCTTTTGAATAACTTAATTCTACTGCCCTACTAACTCCTAAGGTTAGGTAAAGATATTTAAATTTAAGCTTTAGATCATATAATGAATTTTAATGGAAAAAGAAAGTTAAAAGGCTTAAAGGAGATGACAAAAGATATTACATTAGGTTGGCTATTTAAGTTGAAAGTGTTAATTCAAAGATGGCTTCCGTTCTTAATTTTAATTTGAATGATTTTCCAATCTAATTAGGTGTTAAAAAATATATTAGTGCGTGATGCGGAAAATCTTTTTCTATAAGTGGATTCTCTATTTTTTCTACTTCTTCTTCCAAGTGTAGGATAACCCCAAAGGGTTGTAGTTTTTTCCTGCCAATTGGGTCCCTCCCTTCACCACCCCCTATGGGGATGGTCTACAGGGTTCATAACTACTCCTCTTACTACAGGAAGCTTACCTAGCCAACATTTAGATGTAGCTCTACCTAAACTTTTCTAGTTCACCCCAGCATTCCCTCCAGGTTCAGAACTTCTTGTTTAAGATGGTGAATCCATCAAAAGTAATCAACCTTTAACGAGTAATCCTAATATAGGAAGATTGGGTCAGGGGATGCAGAAATTCTAAATGGATGGGATAAGGTACGAATTTATTCAATACATTCTCATACTGTTGGCAACTTCAAATAAATCATATACTAACTCTCTTTCTTGAAAAATATAGAGGAAAGGTGTTTGTCCACCAATATCTACCATAAAAGGGCTAAGCCATAACAGATAAGAAGCTATACAACTCAACTCTAACATAATTACTCTAATATAATTGGCTCTTTTCAATACTTGAATATTCCCCAAAAGTTCTGGTCCATTTACTGTTGGTCCTTATCCTTTTCATACATAAACATATCAATGTAATGTCAAAATGGTTCAAAGTAAGTTCTATAGATACATTCATATAGAAGAACATCATATATAAAGAAAAAAACATATTGATATAGATGTATCAATCTCATTTGGATTAAAAACTCACAAGGTTATGTAATTTACTTAAAAAAATTTCCACGTACTTTTTAAACTATGACAATTCAACCAATCAATACGTGTCACTTTCATATTCAATTGGTTCAACCTCATAACATGTAAACAATTTAATTCATTTGGAACAAATTAAAAGAACACTTTTTTAATTAAGTGTGTTCTATAACAATGCCTTACCTACACTTAAACCCTATATTGTCCTTATTATATATCTAAAAATGTAAAATAAGAATCATTAAGAAAGAAGTAACTAAAAATATATGAGGGAATAGAAAAGCAAATATGATTCTTGGATTGCCTTCTAAGTAGCACCTTTTTTTAAAGTTGTTAGCTTGACTCAATGTCTTCTTTAATCATTTTAAATTGGATCCCCAAGGTCTAACTTTACTACCTTCTCTATTTTAAAGCCTTTATAGAAATTATTTAAGTTTATTCCCATCCATTTTAATATGAATTAACGTTGCTAAACTTCAAATTTCTACTGCACCATGGGAAAAAAAATGTTAGTGATAACAAAAAGACCAACCCAACAAAAACACAACTTACCTTGAAATAAAAGAAGTCAGGACAAATATAAAAGGACCTTTTGACTAACTTTACATTATTTCATTTATATCTTCTTATCATTAAAAGCCTTTGTCTTTTCTTTGTAAATATTTGCATTCTTATAGGCATCATTATGGATTTCCTCCAATTTTTGTAATTACAACTTCCTGTGCTCTCCATTTTTACTCATCTTGATGTTGAAGCTGTTAATCACCCAATATGCCATATGCATTAGTTCAACTAGAAGGTGACAATGTTTTCCAAAAATTAATCAATAAGGTAATATACATATAAGTGTCTTATAGGTAGTTTTATATGCCTAATCAATGATGGACCTTATTTCTTGGTTGGATACCTTTTGCCTACCAACTAGTTTATGGGTGATAAATAGTTATGACCTTATGAGTTATATTTGAACATTATTTTAATTCTATTACAAAAGTGAGTGCCATGATCATTTATTAGAGCTTTTGGAAATCCAAACTTGGAGAGGATATTAGATTTAAGAAAAGTTGTAATCACTTTAGAATCATTAGTCCTAGTAGCTTTAGCTTCTACCCATGTTAAGATAGAATCCACAACTAACAAAATATAAATATAAACAAAAGAAATAGGGAATGATCCCATGAAGATGATACTCCAAACATAAAAAGAATTCACATAACAATAGAAGTGATTTTGCATTCATTAATACATCTTCTAATCTTTTAGTCTGCATAATGTTTCCATTAGTAAGGATCATCCATAATACTTGGCATCACTTTTGATTTTATCTAGATGAGTCTTAGGCAAATCATAAGGTAGCTTATTAGTAGCTAATAATTTAATATATTTACATACCATGGTAATTTCACACTTGTGGAAAATAGTAGCTTAGAAAATATTTCTTGAAGGTGTAATTCATTATAGACATGGATTATCTATCTAAGTCATGTGATGGAAGACATGATATTCTATGCCAATTTTGTTTTTGATTTTTAAATCAAATGCATTTAAGAGAATTGTCCTTGTATTAACCTTAGTTTTG
This sequence comes from Erythroxylum reticulatum, assembly GCA_025504915.1. NCBI lineage: Eukaryota > Viridiplantae > Streptophyta > Magnoliopsida > Malpighiales > Erythroxylaceae > Erythroxylum > Erythroxylum reticulatum. Next base: position 40,343,257 of record JANSVA010000006.1, read on the forward strand.
CCTCTTTCTTTATCATTAAATAATGAAGAGCTATATGATCAGAGTTGACCATGACTTTAGTGCCAACGAAAAAAGAGTAAAGCTTTTCTAATGAAAAGATGACAACCAAAGTTCTTTTCCAAAGGTGGAATAAATTTTTTAGTCTTCATTCAAAGTTATAGAAGCATAATTAATGGAATGAGGCATATTTACACTCCTCTGACCCAACATAGCTCCTACTGCGATATCGCTTGCATTTCACTTCATCTCAAAAGGGATAATTTAGTTAGAAGGATAGATAATTAGGACACTAATAACTTGATTGTGCTTCTAGTTTCGATTCCCATCATCAAATTGATGATAAGGGATTTAATAAACCTTCCACAATAGTTCAATTTATCAACAATTCCCTTTAACACTTTATATAGTAAAAAAATTATATACTTTTCATAATATTATGCATTGATAAGATATATCATAACTTTTGGATTATTATATTATCATTTTGAAACTATCCATATATAGATATGTATATATAAATAGAATGTGAAAAATATAAGAGACAAACTAGGATGAATGTGTTAACTAAAACTGTTCACCCAATCCAATATAAGGGATTGGTCAATCAAATACAATGACTAGGATGAATGCACTAACTATGACTCTTTATCCAATCAAATAAAAGGCACTGGTCAATTAAATATTAAGAAAAAAAGCTTATCAATTGCCTCTTTATAGGCCTTATTGAACTCAAACATTACACCCTTTTGTAGTAATTTGCATAATGAAAATGCTATTTTGGAGAAGTTTTTGATAAATCTTAAATAAAAACCTACATATTCAAGAAAAGTACAAACTTCCAGCATATCAGTAAGATAAGGTAAATATTGGACAATATCAACTTTGGCGTTATTCAACTCAGCTCCTCTAGAAAAAAAAGGGAGATTTAGAATTATGAAATCTTTGTTTTCTATTCATTTTCCTTTCAGTTTATCTTTGATTTCATTTTCTATCATGTGTAACTAAACATCTTTTAGTGTCTAGGTGTGATAAACCCTAGTTGGTGGTACAATATGTTTTGATTCTTTTATTTAATGCAATTGTTTTGATTGATCTATTGTGATTCAATTATGTGTTTATATATGTTCTAATAGATCTAGAATATTAGTACATAATCTTATTTCATAACATAAAGAATGAAAAATCATGTGTATGAATATATCTACCATAATTGAAAGGAGTTTATTGCAAAGCTAGAGATAGGTGGACATAAGTCCTCTAGATTAGGGTTAAACCTAATAACGAAATTCACAAATTGGTAAAGCAATCCTAGAAGCTTTAACCTAAAGAATTTAGATTAATAAACCTAGGATTAGTTATTAGTAGTCTCAAGAGAGTCATTAACATATGATAGGAATTTTCATGGTTCAATAGTTAATATAAAATTTGCATAATAAATGGTTAATTATCTAAGAGTTATAAGGGGATTCATCACCTAGGCACTAATTCTTAATATTGATTGTTTTTCTAAATGATTTCGTTTGTTCTTGGCTCATTATTATTTCTTACTTTATTTTAATTTTTTAAGTATTATTTTTAATTAAAAACCAAAATCCAATCTATAGGCTAGATAATAGAAGAAAAGTAATTATTAGTAATCATTGTCTTTATGGGATCGATCTTTATTACATATGCTAGCTATAGCTACATTATGCACTTGAAGTTAATTCAATATTAACAAAACTAAATTTAGTCAATTAATAAGGGTGTTAAATCTCATAGGACTTCAATTCAAAAGGGTTGTTAAGATATCATTTGTAGTTTTTACTTATGGAAATTTGTTCATAACTATGAGATTTTAATTGTACTTTTGTTTGACTCTTAAAGAACAACATTTGAAGCGTCAATAGATAGCTCAAGATGGACGAGACGTGGATATCTAGAAGAACTGATGAATTTGAATTGTTATTTTCTTGAGGATAAGAAAATGCCTAAGTTTGGGAAAGTTGATAAGTATTGATTTGGTTATATTTTAAGCCTATATTTAGTACATTTTGCTTATTTATTTGAGTATTTTATTATTTTCGATACTTAAGTTGTTCATATTTTGTTTCTAGGGTCTATTTTACTTAATTGGAGTAAAAGGAATGAATTTGATCAAGTTTGGAGAAATTTGGAGTGGTTTGACCAAGTTATGGAGTACATAATAAGTATATGGCATTGTTTAAAATGTTTAAGGACATGTTGATTGGTTTTTATGAAACATGACCATATTGAGCGATAAGTAGACAATTTTGACAATACACGCTTATGTTCATGCACATGTTGGCCCTAGAAAAGACTCATGCATATGTTTGAAGTACACGACCATCAACACATCTATATTGATGTTTATGTATATAGTAAAATCCATATTTCAAATTTTAAAAGCTAAAATTATGTGGCAGAAGAAAGCAAGAGGCTTAAAAAACATAATTGGAAATCCTATAATGACTAAAAATATGAAGAATAACCAAAAAAAAAACCCTTTGGAGTGGATTTTCATCAATCTAAAGTGAAGTTTTAAAGATTAAATGGATTTTATCATGTTATCCTTAATTTTCTATTTTCTCTTTAGCTTTAATATTATGTTAGATAAGAGTATAAACTAAACTCTTTATGGCATTTGGATTAGATAAACCCTAAAATGGATTTTGTAGTGATTTTATTTTAATTTAATGGATTTTTAGTTTTATTGTGATTTATTTATGCGTATTTATTATTCATGAATTAATAGTACCAGTGTGTTAATTCATGTGCAATGTCATGCAATTGAGATTGGAAAATCCTTTGTATGAATATATCTAGAATAATTAAAAAGCGTTGCATGCATAGAGATAAGTTGACAAAAATCTTTTAGATTATGGTTAAACCTAATAGTAAAATTCATAAATCGATTGATGCAATTTTAGGGTTGTAGTTAGAAAGAGATTTTAATTAATCTATTTAAGACTAATGTTAATAGTCTTGATAAAGATAATAGTATAATTAAAGAATTTCCGCTATCCAATGAACTTTAGATTAAATTGATTAATGAAATTATGATTACATAAGAAGTCCTGAAGGAATCAAATTTTAGGTATTATTGTTTTATTAATTGATTTCATAGTCTGGTTGCCATTCTACCAGAGTGAATCCTTTGTATGAATAGATCTAGCATAATTGAAAGGAGTTGTATATAAACCTAGAAATAGGTTAGCATAAGTCTTTTTTATTATAGTGAAACCTATTATTGAAATTCATAAATAGATTAATGCAATTCTATTGGTTTTAATTAGAAAGAGATTTCAATAAATCAATTTAGGATTAGGTTTTATTAGTCTTAAGAAAGATATTGGCATAATTAAGAAATTTTCACGGTCCAATGAACTTTAGATTAAATTCTCATAAAAGTCCAAAAGGGATTCAAATTCTAGGTACCATTGTTTTATTAATTGATTTCTTTGTTTAATTTCCATTATATTTTATTTAATTATGTTTATGTGTTATTAGTTTATTATTTTAATTTAAATCTAATCAATCATCATCATCTTAAATTGTCAATTAGATAATAAAAATAATTAATACTTAGTCTCTATGGGATGGACACTTGGTACTCGGTATCTTATACTATACAACAATAGATGTACTTTCCTAGACAATATATAGAGTAAAGGAATCGATATATATATATAAACATCATACAATTCTATCATGAGGCTATCTCTGAACTACCTTCATTGTTAGGAAAGTATACAATTTCCCATTTAATCTTTGATGTGTAGTTTCCAATTGCTTGACCAACCCACAAGAAGGTCATGAACAAACTTTCCATTGTCTTTACTAAATTTTTTGGAAGCACAATGTGAGAAAACCAATTAATATGTAATGAATTCAACATTGAATTAGTTAGTTAAACTCTACTAGTATATATAAGGCTTTTGTTACACCAATTGTTGATCCTTTTCTAAATTTTCTTAATAAGTGAAAATAATTTCCTATAAGATGGCCTCCTATAGAGATAGGAGCCTCCTATAGAGATAGGAACTCTAAGATAGGTAAAAGGACATAGCTACTATTGCGGTCTTGTTAACCTAGTAGTCTAAAGAGAAAGATCAATCTTAAATAAGGATAAAATAAAACAACTTTTATCTTTGTTCCTTTCTAGCCTAGATAGTTCCTTAAAACATCTCAGTCCATTCATTAATGCACTTATAGAATTAGAATCTACCCTAGATAAATTAATAAGTCATTATTAAAGAAGCGGCTATAAATTTTAAGCTTTTTGCATTTAAAGTGATATTTAAAGCTCCTTTTATGCTTGGTCACTATATTTATAAGACTTTTCAATGCTAAGAGTAAATAAGTATAGAGAAAGAGGATATAATCATCTGAGTTGTTTAACACCATTGATGAATCTAATAGCTCACCATTTACCAACACAATGTAAGGCATAATGGAATTGCATTGAGAGATCTAATGAACAAGCATTATACGAAAATGATAAACATAAATAGTATGGACGAGAAAGCCCTTATCAATATAATCAAAAGTCTTTTTGAATTCAACTTTATAGTACAATTCTGGATGGAGTGCTTCATGTCATAGTTTTTAAGGTCCTAGGATAGTAACACATCACCACCTATTCCTCTTCCTGACATAATTGCACTTTGAGATGGGTTAATCAATGGTTACATCGCTCTTTTAAGCCTGAAAACAAGGATTTTTGTATTTATCTTATAGATTGTTTTGGTATAAGATATAGGCTTGAAATCCTTCGTTAAGCATGCAACCATTATCAAAGAATTCCACCACTGCATCAGTAATCAAAAGCTTTCACAAGTGCTAAGACTTGTTAAAGAAAAGAGCATTCATACCATCTAAACTTAAAGCCTTATTAAGGGAAAGAGTAAAGACCACCTCCTCCACTTCAAAATCTTTTTAAAAAAAGGTATGATAAATAAATCTGCATCTTTTGAAGGAATTTTATCAATAATAAAATATTGAAATAATTAAAATAATGAGGAGCAATTAAATTAAAAACTATAAAAATTGTTGAAATGATTATAAGTGGAATCTGTAAGATCCAACTAAGATGTTATAAGCACCCATCATATTTTATAATAGAAGTAATTTTGTTATGATTCCTTCTTGATATCACAAGTTTATTGAAAAAGAAAGTATTTTTATCTTCATGCTTAAGCCACTAAATCCTTGATATCTTCATAACAAATATATATCTTACCTCTAAATCTTGCATAAAATCAGTTAAAGCCCTCTTCTCCTCTTATTAGAAAAAGATATTAAGAAGATCTTAATAAAGCAATTGTTGCACATTGTCCAATTTATCTTTAGCTAATGTAACAGTTGCTTAGTATCATTTTCTATCTTTTCAATGATTTGAATTGCTCTTTAATCTTCTATAGTTTCCTCATATAGAAGGACTTATGCCCATAAAAATGGTGGAACATATCTTTTTAGATCACACTTTCAAACTTAAAATCGTTAATCAAATAATTATTGAACATGAAAGGAAAGTACCTTGTCTTTTTCAAGTAAAGGCCACTAATAACTATTAAGGAATGATAAAAAGAAAAGGGGATTCCTATATGTTGCAACACTTTCAGGAAAATTTTTCAATCAAATATTATTTAACATAACTCTATCAAGCTTCTTCCTTATAACTGCTTATTACTCCATACATAAAGGTGCCTTTACTTTTTCAAATTAGTAATACTAAGATTGGATATAAAATTATGCATATCCTACTTGTGTTTCCTTAAGTGATAATTCACCTCAACTTCTAAAGGATAAATTTGTTATTGAAATCGCTATGAACAATCTATGGATGACTTCTCTCTTCTTGAATTTTCTCTGCTTTCTCTCTTCTCTAATTAACAAACTACCATTATTTGATTCCATTTTTGGAAACAAACTTTCCCCCTAGCTCCTTCTCCTTTTAACCCTCCGATGATTGCAAAGTGGCTGAGGCTTCTACTTATAGGGAAGGCCTTCCCTAGGCCTTTCAAGTGGTCATGGAAAAAGGTGAACTTCTCTCTCAAAGGAAGATTTCCCAAAACTCTCCAGAGAGCTTCTTGCAAAATTTGGAGATAAAATGTAGAAAAAACAACGACAGATGAAAGAAAAATCTGTGGACTCTCTCCTATGGGAGCTTGGAAAAATAAGATACACAAGCTACATAACAAAGGTCCTCTAAATTATTATTAAAATGTTGTCAAGGATGACGTTATCCCCCTCCCACAATTGAATTGCTAAAGGTTGGAGCCATAGCTTAGTCTACTACCTTAATTGGATTTTTCTACTCCAAAATACCTACTTTTCTAATTATGAATGCTTGAGAAAAAACTAGATGGGTTAGATAATGTGATGATTAGGGAAGATGGTATGATTTTATCTAAGTTCACTGATGATTCTAATCTAGCTGAGATAGTTGAACAAGGGTCTTAGCATATAGGTGACCAACCGCTTTCATTAAGTAGTAGAGGCCTAAAATAGAGCTAGATAGGGGAGGATTGAAGTATTATCAATGCAGATGCATTTCCGCAATCTACCAATGGAACTCTAGATTATTGAGGGGCTAAGTTTTTTGGCAAGCTCTTTAGGAAAACTAGTATGCATAGACACAAAAACTGCCACAATGGAGAGAATTTGTTATGCTAAGTTGTGTATTGAAATCCATAAAAAGTGCTCCCTTCTTAATAGTCCATATGTTTTAAGGCTATATGAGTTTGGAGACTTTAAAAACGCTGAGATACATATTACTTATCATTAGAAGCCTAGTAACTCCAATAAAAATTGGGTTCCCACTAGTAAAAAGTTTAAAATCAGGTGGCATGAGGAACTAATGGAATCTTAGAAAAATGATTCTCTCTTGAGTATTGCAATTGACAAAAATGTTAAACAAGTAAAGATTATTGAGAATGTTAGTTCATAAAACTTAGATAGCATGATGCAAAAAGGAGGATTAGTCCAGCTAGAAAATGAAATTTCTGAAGTTAGAAAGTATCTTAGCTTGAGTAGGATTGTTTTAAGCTCTCCACTTATAGAGTCAAAGAGTAAAAGGCCAGAAGAAGCTCCTAATTATAATGAAGTGGCAAGGGTAATAGCTAAAGATTTCATAAAAGATAACTTTAGCCCTGGGAATACAGAGACAGTCTTGGAGAGGGAAAAAGAAGATAACAATATTCCTTTAACAACAGCCTCTACTTTAGAATCTAAAGAATTCAAATTCCAATACAATAATTCTAAAAGAAGAACAGCTAAGAAGAAAGGGAAATAGATCAAGAAAAACAAAGAGACTTCCCCTTGAATGGCAGTACTAGTATGGAAGACTAAAGGGCTTAATGACCCTCTCAAAAATTCCTTAATGAAAGAGGTGATGAAGGATAAGAAACCTTTTTAATAGGTCTTTTTGGAACCAAAATAAAGGACCCTCTTAACCTTGTTTCTCAAAATTTTTGGGTGCTATTTAAGAGATCAATTATAATAATAGCTCGCATTATAATAGCAAAATCATATGTCTTTAAAACTCTAATTTGGAAAGTTTTGCAAGAAACTGATCAATGTCTGCATATGCAATGTTAGATTAGAGGTATGAGTAATGTGTTTGATTTATCTCTTATTTATGCTTCAAATTTTTGTTTTCAAAGGGATAAGCTCTAGCTAGACTTGCAAAATTCTTAACTTAGAATTCTCAATCCATGGATTATTATGGGGACTTCAACTACTCACTTAACTCAGCTAAAATTGAGGGAGGAAAAAAGTTTCATCCTAGCTAACTTAGTTAAAATTGAAGGAGGAAAAAAGTTTCATCTTGACTAACGCGATTGAAATTGAGGGAGGAAAGAAGTTTCATTTTGACTTAATAAAAGAACTCTCAAATTTCCTAAGTAAGATGGATTTAAAAGCTACTATAAGATTGTTCATGTTGGATCAAAAACAAAAGCATGCAAGATTTGACTAAAACGGTAGATTTCAAAATTTTTTGAATTCAAAACGTAGCAGAAATAACATAACCAAAACAACATGTTTTAGCCATCAAACTATTGGCGCCAGTTTAATCACCAAACTCCATAAAACATCTATAAGTGATGACATCACTATAAACTCTTTATTTGAGTGAATGTTCCCTAATGCATGTTTCAATTAATAATTCCAACATGCAGACAATGGATTGATACTTTGTAAAAAATCCATTTCGATCATAACAAGAATTATATGAAACACATATGAGTTCACCACTTATTAAAATTGTGGTTCGTAATAAAAGAATGCTAAGGTGTATGTTTTAAGATTAAAGTAACGGTGCACTTTATTCTTTAAAAACATACTTGATTCCAGATTTATTTAATAGTGTCATTATCGATAGTCAACTACTATCATAATATGAAACTCATCATTCCCTTGAAGTAAACTCTTTTACTTATATAGAGATAAATTACAACACTACAGTCTAAACCGTAATCAAGTGACCAACTCGATTATTCAACTATGAATCAACTAATTTGGATTCTAATAATATACCTGTTTCCCATACATCTCCATGTATGTGTATATTACTTACAAAAGAATCTCAGTACCTTAAGACTAGATATATAATGCACATAAAAGTAAAACCAAACTCTTTTGTTTTATTAATAATAAATATTTTTATTACAAAAGTAAATGGAAGAAAATTAAGTTATATATAAATACATTTTCTTTCTAGGGAACTATATTTACATAACTCCAACAGTTCACCTGGAAAAATAACCAACATGGTAGGTTGCACATAAGGAAAGAACTCAACAGGTCACTGGTAAATTCATTATGGTTGAGCCAATTCCCCAACTCTTTTGTTCATTTTAGTGAGAATTTGATGTCAGATCATTCCTACATGTTGATACAAAGAATGGCAGAAACCAGAACAGTGAGTCCAACCTTTAGATTCTTCAATGGTATCATTGAGATGGAGGAATTCCTAAGGGTAATCCGCTGATGTTAAGACTCTAAAGTTAAAGGCTTCAAATCCTACTAACTTATGTTTAAACTAAAAAAGGTGAAGGTGGCTATAAAGAACTTAATGCATGGCAGAAACCTAAATCACACAATTTTTAAGGAGAAGCTTATCCCAGCTCAAAAATCTTGCTATGACTCACCTCACGACACTGAATTCAGATCAACAGAAGTGAGAAGGCTCAAGAATACTAGGAAGCTCTTAGATTTCAAATTTTAGTTCTGAAAAAGGCTAGAAAAATTGGATAAAAGAAAGTGACACTAATACAAAGTTCTTTCACTCCTCATTGCTTACCAGAAGAAATGCCAATAAAGTTTCAATGCTCCAAGACAATTATGGAAGAGAACATATAGACAAAGATAGTTTGCATGAGGTAGCTAGATATTACTTCATGGAACTAATGGGGTCTGAAGACTCTACTATAATAAATCCCAATGTATTGAGGTTGTTTGACTGTACAATTAATTAAGGATTCAAGGATTTACTGTTATCCCTTTTTTCTGAACAGGATGTTAAAAAAGTCTTATATAGTTTGCATCCCTCAAAATCACTTAAACTCGACAAGTTCACCGCATTATTCTTTCAAAAAACTTGGGAAATCCCTAGCAAACTCTTCACTAAGGCAGTGTTGGAGTTCTTTGACTCCTTAAAAATGCTTCAATAAGTCAATCATACTTTCATCTGTTTAGAGCCTAAGAAATATAACCCTAAGAATATAAGAGATTTCAGGCCCATATCTTGCTGCAATACTATTTAAAAAGTGATTCAAAGCTCCTAGCTAGAAGACTTAAGCCGGCAATCTCTGGCATTATTAACACAACATAGGGGGCCTTCATCACTGACAGAAATATAGGGGATAATATTTTTCTATTATAAGAATTATTGAAGGATTACAAATAGGGTTAAAAAAACTCACAAGTTGCCTAATCAAAATTGATTTTTCAAAGTGATTGACACCATTAGCTGAGCATTTATCAGAGTATGTCTTAAACCCTTGCAAGTTCCTCAAAAATTTGTAAGTTAGGTAATGAATTGTATCCAAACTCCTTCTTTGAGTGTGCTAGTGAATGGCATCCCTACTAAGACATTTAAATTGCAAAAGGGATTAGACAAGGTGATCTCTTGTCTCTTTACTTGTTCTTACTAGTTATGGAGCAATATAGCAATATGTCTCTAGTTTAATCTAAACTTAAAATCATCCCATCTGGATGTCTATAGATCAAGTTTTGGCTAAAATACAGATGCATGTCTAGTGGAAACATTACAGCTAACATACTCTATAAATTCTTCTTTCACTTTTCCTAATTTTCAACTCCTATATGTTACATTCAAACCATCTTATGCATAGTTCGTCAACTCTACATCATTTCCTCTTCATTCTCACCTCAATTTCAGATCAATATCATTCACAAACAACTCTTAAACTATGATTGATCATAAACATAAAAACAGAACATCAGCATATACATTCATTCATCAAATTTCTACACACATTCTACTCCACTATCATGATCATTTTGCCTTCAAACTATCATCATATATGTTTATATTTATACAACCCATGAAGATCAAAGTAGAACTTACTTGATAAAACTCCAAACTCTTCAAAATCACCATGAAACCCTAAACCCCAAGCTTATACGATCATCAACTCTTAAGGTGGAATAGGTTGGGTCTTTTAGCAACAAGAAGAAGATAGCAAGATATTTAAGTGGCTAGTATAAGATTAAGGTCAAAAATCAACTTGATGGAGGGTGGTAAGAGTTTCGTAGATGGAGAGAAAAATGAAGAAGATAAGAGTGTTTTTGGTATGAATGAAAGACAATGAAGATGTCTTTTAAATGGACAATAATGTGGGTTTTAAAAACTTGGTGGGTGTCATGACACCTTCCACTTAAATGATTTATGCTAAATAACACTTAATTTCTTAGTCCATTTGTCTCCAATTTCTAATCCAATTGTCTCTAAATTTTTAATGACACTTGTCATTAAATCTTAATGTCACTTATCCATAATTTCTACTACCATTTGACACTTATTTCTACTACCATGTATCAATTGTTCTGCTACTTGGCTTTTTTTCCTACTCCAAAAATACCCATAATTTCAAAAAAATTCTCAAATTTCACTAAGAGCATTCAATGTATCATTGATCACTCTAGGTACCATATCCAAGTATATAGTACATACGTGTTCAATAACGTCATTAGCCAAGGTAATCACATTATCGGATATGTATTCACAATAACTGATTAACTTTACCTTAAGGACTTCTACATATCTCGTTATCATTTATTTCATCTTACTTATGTACGTGCTTAATCAATTTAAATTATAGATGCATAACCATCATGAAATTTTGATCTCAAATCCACTAAAATAATCTTATGCTAAATCACAACTCTTGTCACATTAATCAAACAACCATTTCAATTCCAAGTTCAACCTCTCAATGTCATAGTAAATTTTGTTATCTTTAAACTTTGCTTGTACACTTTAAATCTTGTCATTCCTACCTATGTCTCTATTTCTTTCTCAATCAATCCACAAAATATTTTCACATCCATATCAATTTAAAATATACAACCACAACACAATACTGATATCATCTTCACTGATATAACCACAAATACAAATACACTTAGTCTTTATCTAACATATCAAACCATATAGTATTTCTTACTTCTAGTTATACAAAAACTTTCATTTTCTTACTCTTTGACATATCTTCATTCCTCTCATTATTTCTAATAGCTTAGACTCTTAATGAATATTCATACATGTGACATATGTAAATGTGACTCAAAATGGGGATCAGTTGCTATTGGATGCTATGACATATTTGAGATGCATGTATCTTGACATATATACCAAAATATAACACACCACTCTCATAGGGCATATTCCCGAACGTAATGACGATATTCGAGAATATACTCTGCGAGGATGGTATGTTAAGACTATCGAAATAACATATTACAAACTTTTCACACATCAAACATATCTTAAGCAACTCATATTTCATTTGTGCTCATTTCAATACAAACATATTCAATCAAAAAAGTCATTACATTTCATAATTCATATGTACATAATACAACAGTTGCATGATGTAATGCTTAATACAAATTAACTGATGATATACAGGTGCTAACTAATCCCAACCCCTAACTCATTCTTATTTGTAGTGTCTTAACTCCAATTGGTCTAATTGGATAACTGCTCTGAACTTAAAAAGCCACGTTGCAGTTTTTGATGACTTTTATGAGCTCAATGAGTGAACCATCATTGATGATCTCACTCAAGTCAAATACACAAATATCACACAACCAAACAATTTCACAAACATTTTCCATCTCAATAAAACATAATGAATGTCACACATTTCACATACATTCTTTCACAACATATATAACCCAATCAATTTCACACACATTCTTTCACTTTATCATCACAATTTCAAAAAAGGTTTCATAATCATATATTTCATAATCATAAATATATAAATGTAGATGCATATGAGACTCCAGATTCGTTATTATTTGTTGTGATCGAGCACCTTTTAGATACAAATACTGGCCCATTTGGCTCAATCAAATATAGAAATCACAAAGCAAAGCTCTACGTACAGAATTTTGAGCTTAAAGCTCTTTCAGACTAGCCACTCTGAACACAACACCTTTATCTAAACATTCATTTTATTAAATGCATCAAATAATAGAATATGACATCAAATCATTTACTAATAATGCACATACAAAATCTTATATTCATCAGACCTAAGCTAGCATTCAACTGTCGTTGAATATTCAAAAATTAGTTAGAACTCAAATACAAATAGAAACTTTCAATATATTCCTAAATATCAAACTCCTCCGACTATTAATGTCCAGAATCATCATAATCAATTCATTATCAGTTCAATAAATGGAAATTAAATAGAAATAAAATCAATCATAATGAAATCATCTAGATTGACTCATAGTACGCTCACGTATATGCTATTGTCTGGATGGTCCGACAATGTTGGAATGATGGCGTACATCTTGATCATCTAAATACACATACATTGTACCCATTACTAACTTGATCAATCAAATACATATTCACCTATGCACATGTATATGTGCTATGTGTAATACATGCTCAATGACTATCCAGGATATGTTTCCTTAATCACAATTCATAATCGTTCAAACATTATCACTTGAATATGTCTTATTAACACTTAGGTTAATACCTTAAATACACTTGATAGTGCTTAATTCATTAACCATAAATTCAATAACCCTTATCTAGCATCATAAGAATTCACAAAATTCCTAATTCTCATTCATTCCTTCCTAATGCATTGTTCATGACCTTTGGAATACATTTGCATTTACAAGAACATATTCATTCCTTTAAAACTCCTTCATTCCAAACTTAGATACATTGATATCAAACTATATTTTCCTTCAGGTATAACATTAATTATCAATCAAAACTTATCAAACATTTAACCAACTTTTTCACATCAAATTAGGATCATTTTAAACCCCAATCAAGTCCAAAAGCATCATAGTTAAGTACCTTATCCCTAATTAGTTCAACAATATCACAAAAGAACATTTTCTTTATTGCCATGCAATTTCTACAATCGTAAATGGCTTCCCATAATCATGGGATGGGTTATCCAAAAGTTCCCATCAATTCCTTCATTAGTTTTCCATATTTTCTCAGGACAGGTTTCATGTCAGTTTTGTATGGCATTTTGATAACGAAAATGAAGTAATTAGGGAATACATTCTCTAAAAAAAATGTTTCCATATGTATTAAGTTTCTAATTAATTAAATTTCATACAATTTCATTCAGTATTCTGAAAGTTATACCCAAAATTATGCAGACTATTCTCAAACAGTGATAGCAACCAGTATTAAACTTCAAGCCAAATTTCAAAACCCTTAGAGAAAGAAATAAAATTCCATTCCTTCATGAAAATTGTATAAATATGTATTTATTTTAATTTAAAATTAAAATCACCCCATTTGGATATCCACAGGTCAAGATATAGCTAAAATACAGATGTCTGATTAGTGGAACCACTACAATTAAGTCACTTCATACATTGTCATGTATATAGTCCTAATTCTTTCCTAATTCAAGAACACACTTTTAACTACTTTATTTGGCATAAATATACCTTATTTATAAATTAAATTCCATTCCAATTCATCCACATCATTCCCCATACTCCATGGTTTTCATATACCAAAAATAAACAGAAAAACTTTCAAGTTCATGTAACATTTTCCAACATTTATCTTCATTAATATCACATGCATTTCATTCCAATGCAAGAATCATTATTATATCATTTGACATGACATAAAACTCAGATTGTTACTTACCTATTAAGCTTCCAATTCAAAAAAAAACTTCAGATTAAACCAAGTCTCCATGCAAGCAAAATTTACCCAAACTTATGGTGAAAGCAAGGTGATCTTCGGAAAGTAATATGAAGATCATAATCAGCTAGTTTTCTTAGCAATTTGGTGAAGGATTCAGGTGTGGTTTTCATGCAGAACTTTAGCTAGGGTTAAGACCAAAATACAGAGAAAATTTGGAGCAATTTTGGTGGAGAAAGGTGAGGAAAATAGTAGAAACAATGCTGCTGGAATTTGCTCCATCATCATGCTAGATGTCAACTTTTTAACTCACCATATATCTTAAGACATGTAATACATTTGTCTAATTAATCGGCCACCACTAATCATCATATTAGATTGCCATTTGTACCTACTAAATCAGTTGACATGTCATTCCAAGATTGGTCCACATGTCACATAATAATTGGTTCAATTGTCATTTAATTACTAGTCCATTTGTCATATATTTAACTATGCCAAATGTCACTCAATTTAAGGCTGACTCACCCTAATTTTCATGTAACAATTTATCCTACCACTTAACATTTGTGCTAGTACAAATGTACATTTTATTTCATCAATATCATAATTAATCACAATTAATTCCAATTCACTAATTGAAATCCAATCGTACCAAAATTTAAGACATACCAAATCACAATTCACATCATTTTCACTTAACATTTTTCATACCCCGGGATATGTCAATTGGGTGCCATTTTTCTACTTCACAATTCATGTGTGTATGCTGATATTATGCCTTTGAATATAATTATAATAATCATGTCACAATTGTACCAATTTCGCTCTACACGCTGACACTCATATAACTTATTAGTCTAACTCTTTAAATATCTCAATCATTTGAGAGACGGGATGCTACACATAAGCTTTCAATAATTCTATCCATTATCTCGGTCTTATATTTAACCCTTCCAAACTTAATAATTACCTCAAACTTAAATGATCTATATATTTATATATATCCAAAATGTTTCACTGTCCATATAATGTCTCCAAGCTTTTAAAGTAATTACTATTGCAGTAAGTTCTAAATTATTTATCAAATAATCAACTCATGAGACTTTAATTGTCTCAACGCATATGAAATCACTCTATTATGCTGCATTGGATTACATCATAATCTCTAGTGTGAAACATCATTATATTCTTTATAATCTCCAAATCCAGACGAAATAGCTAACACCGGTGTTGTAATTTATCGGTGTTTTAATTTCCTCCAAATTCTTTTTACATTCATTTTTCCATCTAAATGACACACTTATCCTTAGAAATATTGTTACAGGGCTAAGATCAGTAAATGTTGGACCCTGTTTTTGAAGTCCAACTATCGCTCTGATATCACAAGATGTTAGACCTCATTTTCAGAGTCTAACTATCTCTCTAATACAAAACATGTTAGACCAGGGTCTCATTCTCAAGATTAATCTCGAGGTTCGATTCGGGGTGGTCGCCTGAGGGTGGTGCGAAAGAAAAGTGGAACGCATTGAATTTGGAAAACATTTTAGTGTGGCAGCGGATGAGGATTCGCTGCGGTAATGAAATTGTTTCGTCATAGCGAAACCATGGAGTTATCTCCATGGACCCTTCGGGAGAAGTTCGCCACGGCGAACTCCCGAGGTTTAGCAAGAGAACCTTCGCAAAAATTTCGCCTTAACAAAGTAGGAACACCCTTCTGGAGAGGTTCACCGCGGTGAACATCTGACTTCGCCGCAGAGAAGCTTTAAATTTTCAAACATTCTAAAGCTCATTCAACAACCAATACCAATATTCTAAACACACATACATTTAATTCTAACCGAACCTAACCATAAGAAAAATATAGACATACTCAAAAGAAACTTCATTTCTTCATTTCATTAATAAATCCAAAAGAGTTCATACAAGCTTCACTTACATATGATCATACATATCAAAGTTTAAAACAATATACAAAAAGATGCTCAATGTTGATATGCCTATAAAGTTATCCAAAATAGTTACTAACTTAATACAAAAGTCTATAAATATCTTAAAGTTTCCGATGCCTTACAAGGATTGTTAACCTTCTCATTCTACACCTGAGGAAGGAATAGTAGGGTGAGCTACACAGCTTAGTGGCTAATATTTTTATAGTCACCAATAACGAGCCACACATTCAAGCATATATAGATATATATTTAGCAATTTCAATACTCAACAATTCAAACTTACAACACATAGTTAACAAGTGTCATCACCTAGAACATATCATGTAATTATCCATCAAAATATAACACTCAATTATGCATGATGCTTTACAAATCAATAATGAAACATACAACAAATAGTTCGAGAGTTTCATGGAATAAAATGAATAAATCGAAGTTTATACCGTGAAAAAAACGAGTCCAATTTCTCATAATCTCATGGCCTTAAGCAGGAAACTAGGAGAAGGCTATAGGTCAACATGCACGTGACTAACAAAATTTTTCTCTCTTGCCCAAACACAATCAAATTTCAATGCTCAACTCATTTCACACACATTCATACTTTTCATGCTCATCATGCTTTTTGTTGTTTTCATTTATACAAAATTTCATGACATTTTTCAAGGCATAACATGATCATAATCATAATCCATTTTCAACAATTGCCATAATTCAAAACAAGCAATTTAACACATAACATATAAGCAAGACAATTTGCCTATACGACACAACAACTATAAATATATTACCTACTTAATTTTGCTTAAAAATCCAAGTTCAATGTTGTCTCTCCTCTTGCTCCTGGATAAGGTTTGCTTGGTTTCCTATAACAAACCAATTTCCCATTCAATCCAATTTCAATAAAAATCATAAAACTTCAATAATCAAAAAAATGCTAAAAATTGAACTATGACCCTTTCAAAATCCAAACCTTCAGGTCAATTTTACATGATCATTATGATCAAGTAAATGAAGAAATTTCGTAAAACTTCCTTCAAGAAAAATGTTCCCATGTTTTAAGTTTCTAATGACACCAAAATCATTCAATTTGGTTCAGAAATCTAAAAGTCATACCCTAAACATTTTGGGACTTTTCTTATGTTGAAACAATATTTTGTGCTCAACTTCCATCCAAAACTGGAGATTCTTAGAGACTGAATTAAAACTCTATTGCTTCATACAAATTGTATCTCTATGTCTCTAGTTTACTCCAAATTAAAAATCACTTCATTTGGATAACTACAGAACAAAATATCATCAAAATAATAAAATATGTTCATACAAGAAAGTTGACTTTGCCGCGACGAAGTTAGGAGTTCGCCGCGGCGAACTTGTCCAGAAGCTTATGAAATTTTTAGCCCTCATTCCATTTTTCAAATTTTCACATCCAACATTTACACCTAGCACATCTTATACAAAAATCATCCCTTTATACTTCATTTACACTTCATTTCCTACTCTATTTCAACTCAATATCATCCATAAACAAATTATAGTCCATGATTGATCATGAACACTAATGATAGAATATACACATATATACTCATTCATCAACTTCCTACACATAATCACTCCATTATCACTTTCATTTCACTTCTAACTATCACCAAATATGCTTTATTCCCAACACAAACCCTAGTCTCTATTAAATCCCCTTTTTGTATCTAAGCAAGAAGAAAGATGAAGACTTACCTCTAACAAGATGATTTCCTCCTCTTTTCTTCTTCTTCTCTAGCTTCCTATGATTTTCTTCCCTTCATTCTTTCTTTCTCACGTTTTTCTCTTCTCTTCATTCTCCTCTCATGATGGTTCTCTTCTTTTTCTTAAAAAAAACCACATTTTGGTCTTGTTCTTCCAAAAATACCCCTCCTCTCCTTTGTTCTTCCCATTTTACCTTTCTTTCACTTAACCTATGTCCCTTTAAATTTAACACCTTAACGATACTCTAATTTCATTCTAACATTTCCATTATAATTTCTAATTTCTACTTTTGCTCATTAAATTAATGGAACCAATACTAAAAATAAATGAAAATTTTAATAGATAAGTAATGAATAAATAATTAATGACATGAACAAATAATTGAAAAAAATTTGGGGTCCAACAATAAAAATCCCACAACAACTTGTGGTAATGTTAATTTTTAGCTAATTCTAGAAAATTTCGAATATAAAATATATATTCTTCGGAGTTTCTCACTTCTTCATTACCACTATTTTCTTTGGGTCTCCCAATATACCATGTTCAAATACTATACGACCCAACATTTTATTTGATCAAGCTAAGATTCACTCTTATTAAACTTGGCATATAATTGTTTCTCCTTCATGATATATAGGATTTACCTCAAGTATTCAAAATATTCTTCTCAACTTTTTGAATACATTCAATATATCATCTATGATTATAGTCACTAATTGATCCAAGCAAAATTGGGACACTTTATTCTTCAATACCATAATATTGTTAGGGGAATCTGTTAACTCAAACAGATATTACCAAAACTCAATATGCCCATAATTACTTCTCATAATTCCTTAAGTAACTAATTCCTCAAATGAGGTAATATTATCTCATGATATTTTCAGTCTCCTAATTGACTTCTTTTCTCGAATGATTTTCTCCATTCATTTCCTCTGATTTCTCATCAACTCATTCTAATGCTAGACCATTCTTACTAGTTTTTTCCCACATTTCAATTTATTCACAAGTCTTAATTTTTTTTTGAACACAGAAGTCAAATCTAGCTTATACCTTCTGAATATACAAATATAGAATACATTGTAAACCTAAGCTCCTTCAATAAGAGCAATAGTGTCATCTCAAATTTAAGAACCCAATATCATAGTTGGGTTGCTTTACATCAAACAAAACACATATACTCTTTATAGCATATTCAACTTCTTATGCTTGAGTCTCA
>JANSVA010000006.1:40377006-40398622 GCA_025504915.1 Erythroxylum reticulatum
TTATGGAGCATTAACTTAGCCTTTGACTCAATAGTTGAAGAAAGACGCATTTAAATGGAATGATGAGGGTGAAGAAGCCTTTTAAAAGCTAAAACAAACCACGACTTCCACACCTGTTCTAGCACTACTAGATTTCACTTAAACCTTCTTGTTGTAGACCGGTGCATCATGGACTATAATAGGGGTTGTATTAATGTAGAAAGGGTGGTTTATAAGATACTTTAGTCAAGTTTTGTCATCCAGAAACATATTTAAATTTGTCTATGAAAGAGAATTAATGGTCGTGGTTTTATCAGTACAAAAGTGGCAACATTATCTATTGGGCAGGTATTTTATCATTCTAGCAAATAAAAAAAGCTTGCAGTTTTTGTTTGAACAACAACTAATACAACCAGAACACTAGAGATGGGTTTCGAAGCTTCTTGGTTATGATTTTGAGATAAATTACAAGTCATGAAAGAAGAATAGTACAATTTATGCGTTGTCATGAATATCATCGGCAGAAAACACACAATTTTTAGCCTTAACTGTTCCTAGAGTATTGGAAGAAGAAAAAAATTAGAGAAGAAGTTGACAAGACAAAAATAATAAGCTTTCTTACATTAAAAAAGAGCTTAAAGAAAGGATTAATGTTTGGCCCAAGTATTCATTGAATTATGATTGTTTATTGTATAAAGGACGAGTTGTTATTCCCAAAGACTCGACCTTTATTCTAATTTTATTAAATGAATATCACTATGGAGTTTTTAGGGGAAATTTTGATCTTTTAGGAATCTATAAAAGACTGAACGGTGATGTGTATTAGGAGGGTATGAAACAAGCAGTAAAAAAGTATGTTGAGGAATGTCAAACCTACCAACAGAACAAGTATTAAGTAATGGTACCCGCGAGGTTACTTCGACTCTTCCTATACCATAAAGAGTTTGGGAAGATATCTCTCTGGATTCTATAGAGGGATTACCAAAGTCTGAAGGATATGATACTATCATAGTGGCAGTCAATCACTTAAGCAAATATGCACGCTTCATCCCACTAAGACACCCTTTCAATGCCAAAATAATAGCTAGAGTCTTTGTTAAAGAAATGGTGAGGTTATATGGGGTATCGAGATCTATAGTTTTAGATAGAGATAAGATTTTTCTAGGATTATTCTAGGAAGAGTTTATCAAATTGCAAGGTACTCAACTACAATAAAATACTGCTTATCACCTTTAAACAGATGGGTAGACTGAGGTTGTTAATCGCTATGTAGAAACTTTCTCAGATGTTTTGCTAGTGGAAAGCCACGCAAATGGGTTACTTAGCTAGCTTTGGATGAGTATTGGTACAATATAACCCGTTATAGCTCAATCAACATAACCCCTTTAAAAGTTGTGTATAGATGGGACCCTCCACCATTATTGAGGGTAAGCAACCAAACTACTAAAGTTCCTAATTTGGATCTGATGTTATAGGAAAAGGACAATATTTTGGAAGAGCTTAAGCAACATTTAGCTTATGCACAGTCCAAAATGAAGTTCACAATTGATAAGCATCGGAGGGAAATGAATTTTGAAGTTGGTGAGATGGTTTATTTGAAGATGAGACCGTACAGAATGCACTCCTTATCCAGAAAGCTGAATGAAAAGGTCCTAAGCATTTTAGACCCTTTAAAATACTGGAGAGAGTGGGGTCAGTGGTCTACAAAGTAGAACTTCCTTCATCTTCAAACATCAACCTGATGTTTCATGTTTCCCAGCTGAAAAAAGTTATAGGTGGGCATCAACAAGTGCAACCCTTGCCATTAAAGTTGGGACAAGATCTAGAATGGATGGTAGAGTCAGAGAAAGTGCTACAAATGCAAAAATTTGTTGAGGGACTTGAAGTTTTGATCATGTGGAAGGAGTTTCTAGATTTTGAGGCTACTTGGGAGCCAATTGAAGCTATCAAAGCTCAATTTCCAGATTTCCACCTTGGACAAGGTGTCTTCAAAAGGGGGGAGTGTTAATAGGCTTCCAATTTATATTACTTATTCTAGGAGGGGTGTCAAGAAATAGGCCTTGTCAAAGTGTCAACTTGTTATTATTAGTTGCTTATATGTGTGTAAAGGAATGCTTAAAATACAGGAGGGGAAATAGAATTGGTTAAAACAAAATTTTAGTGGTCCTTATCGAGAATAGGAGAGTAGTGTCCTCTTTAATTGGCACTGTGTCGTTATTTCTTTTAATGGAATTTACTATTACTAATTTCATTTTCTAGTAAACCTTGATTTTTCCTTTATTGTTTGGTTTTTGTGTTCCTACTTTTTCTTGATTTCAGGTCCTTATCAGGGTGTTGGAAGATGCCCTGACTCTACTAAGAATTACTAATACTCTAGGGAGTGGCACAAATTGGTCTAAATTAAAGGTCTTATTTTTAAAGCATTTTGATAGTGCTTCTGATGCTAAGATATTGAAAAACTTTCTCTACGATATGCACCCTTATTTTAATGTTGTTGAAGTTTTCAAAATACATAAGGTCATGCAACTAGTATGTATTTAGTGGGAAATGCCAAATTGTGATGGAGAGCCTGAAGTGACGATGACCTGAATACAAGGAAGGCAACATATTAATATATAGGAAGTACTGGTTTTATGAATTGAATAAGCAATTCCTTCTGTGCAATTAACATATGTCAAAAGAGGAAAAAAAAACATTTTAGATTGCAAACTTAGGCAAAGATTGAGTTACATTGGTAAAGTGTTCAAGATCTACCAAGTATAATTGTTTCAGTTGATTGGTTGGTGGATTTGTGTCTAACAAAAATAAAGAGATAACGTAGACCTTTAATCAATCCAAGTGTAAGGATAAAAAAAGAATAATAATGTCAAACCAAAATTTGAGGGGAAACATTTGCATATTGACAAAGAAAGAGGCAGAGTGAATGGAAATGGATGATAACAACAAAAGCATTGGTTGTTTCATTTGCAGTGCACCTTACTTTGCTCAGGAATGCCTGAAATTAGAAGAGATAAATGATATAGTAGATGTAGAAAAAAGAAATGGTGGGTGAAGTAGCAACATTAGTATGCACTCTAACTATTGAACACATTGATGAGTGAGGTAAGTGTTGCTCATACTTTATTGTTGTACTAATAATCTAGATAAATGGTGTAAAAATTACATTGAAAATGGTTACAAGTGTTATGCACACCTTTATTATGGATAAATAGTATCTAAGTTCTGCTTAAAAGTTAGCAAAAGCATAATTGGTTGAAAAAGATCAAATGTAAAAGTTAGGCTATGTTGTTAGAATAGGTTACATTGTGCATATAAATTTGAAAGTTCGGGTTAAAAAAACCAATATGATGCTTATTGGTTGACCTATTTTGTGAGTTAGTCAATTATGTAATAAACTACAAATACACGGAGTAGCTGTAGCTAGTATCAGCAAGGACGGGTTGATCCCATGAAGACGATAAATACTAATAATTACCCTTCCTCTATTATCTAACCTAAGGATTGATTTTAGAATTTTTAATTAAAAGAAACTAAAACTAAGCAAGTAAAAGAAAATAAGTAACGAAATTGAATAGAGAATTCAGGAAGCATTAGGAAATTATCGATATCGAGTAATTAGTATCTAGCTTTCGAATCCCCCTAAACCCTTAACAGAATGACCTTCTATCATGCAATTGTTTTGATGATTTATTGGACTGTGGAGACTCCTATAGTATGCTAGTAGCTGACCTTGAGTCTACTAATAACTAATCATAAGGGTTCTAACTGAATTACTCAGGTTAAATTTGATAAGATTGCGATATCATTTTATGAATCTCTTTATTAGGTTTGACCCTAATCCAGAAGATTTATGTCATAATATCTTTAGGGTTGCAATCAACTCTTTCCAATTACTATAGATCTATTCAAACCTAGGATTTCTCAATTGCTACATATGAAATTATATTATGGTCTAATATTTCATAATACTAGAACATAAATAAAATAAGTAATTGGAACACATCAAATCAATCAATCAATTGCATTAATAGAAAATTAACACATGTTAAGGTATCAAAATAGTGTTCATCTAACCTAAATACTAATTGGACGTTTAGTTACATACAATCAAAACACGAAATCAAACATATAATGAAAGGAAAAAAAAAGAAAACAACAAGTTCATAATTTTAAATCTCCTTAATTGTCTTCTATCAGATATTCTTGTGATGTAGAGGTATGATCTTATATTTTGATAGATTTATCGATGATTTCTTTGTATTTTCTCTAGAATAAAAGCATCCCTTCTAGATGAACTCCACATTTCAAATCGCCTCTAAATGTCTGCTCCTTCTCTAATTGCCTCTGAAATGTCACTTTTATATGAAATTCTATCGGTCTCTTACATGGTCGTGCATCAAACTGTGCATAATTAGAATTTATTGGGTAACGCAAAAGTGCACGGCTATAGGATAATGCACAATCAATATACACAAGTGTGCATTCCTTTAGATTTGTCAATTCTTCATTTTACATTGTGTTTTCTTCCGAATTCCTCTCCTTTAAGTCCATGAAGGCAATTATCACCTATAAGCACACTTGGAGCAATTTAAGTACCAAATTTATGATAAAAGTATAAAATATCAAGCAAAATATATCAAATATGGGGTAAAAATATAGTTAAATATTCATTTACTAGTTATATTATTGGATAACTTCAATGTAATATTTGGTCTCAAATTTTTACGAAAACACAAAATAATGATATATCCATATCTAGGAGGAACAATATCCATATACAAAGAAACTCCATATTTTCTAAAAATGTAGTACTCCTTGAAGAAAAGGGAGAAATAACAAATCTCTTGTCATCTCGGTGATGGTCACAGAAAATAAAATATGGAGGGCACAATTACTTTGCTACCATTGTTGAGGTGAAGGAAAATATTATGATGGAAGTTCCACAGGCAATTACCCTATTATTGGAGTCTTATCAAAATGTAATGCCAACTAAAATGCCAAAAAGAGTTGCCTCTAAGGATAGCAATTTATCACAAGATCGAGTTGGAACCTAATGCTACTCTTCCTATATGTGCCCTATATCATATGCCCCTAATTAAGTTGACGGAATTACAAAAATAGTTGGGCCAATTGTTAGAAACAAGGTACATGTGACCCTGCTCCTTATGAAATTCATATCCTATTATAAAAGAAGGCAAACAGGACCTTACATATATGTGTTGATTATAAGTCATTAAACAAAGTAATCATCAAGAATAAGCATCATATTTTTTTTGGGGCAAGATTTGATGGACATGTTGAGTAAGGCTTCTACTATCACAAAGTTGTATCTTTACCTAAGATATTGATAAGTTCAAATTAAGAACAAGAATGAGCCAAAAATTGTACGTGTAACCAGATATGGTGCTTATAAATTTTTGCTTATTCACTTTTGTTGCCCTAGTTAAGTTTTATAACTTAATAAATTATGTGTTATATGATTACTGTATGAGTTGTGAATGTGTATCTTAAGAACATTATGATGTATAGCAAATCCTTGGAAGAGCATCCGGTTCATTTGAAATAAGTTTTGGAATATCTAAAGGATGATCAATTGTATATCAAGATGGAAAGAGTGAACTCATAAGGTTGGAAATCAAATTTCTAGGACACTTATTAAGTAAAAACTAAGTTTGAATGGATTTGAATAAAGCACAGGTCATTATTGAGTGGTTAGCTTTATAAAAGGTGTTAGAATTATGGTCATTCCTTAAACTTATAAACTATTACTAAAATTCATTTAAAGCTACCCTTAAAAGGTTACACTCTCTTAGATTTTATAAAAAAGTGAGAAAATGGTGTTGGTTAGACCATTATGTTGATACCTTTAAAAAGTTAAGTAGTCAATTAGTTTGGAACCTATTTTTAGATTATCGAACTTTAAATTACTTTATGAATTTCACATTGATGTCTCAAACAAAGCTATCAATGGTATATTAATTTAGGAGGGGGACATTTTGTAACCTTTAAGAGTAGAAAATTGATTGATACTTAACAAAACTACTCTTTTCATGAGAAGGAAATAGTTACAGCAATATTACAAATACCATACTAGACCTAGAACTAAATTTAGTTTTAGTAAAATAAGATATCGATGATTTATCAAAAATAACCTCTCTATCAGTTAGGGAGTAAGACTATGTACTTTTGGACCTCCCTAGACCCTGCATTCAGTAGGCTTTTAATAGGTGGCTGTTGATGTTGTTGTATAATAAGATATTCATACTGGTTAATATTGTGTACCGTTTTGAATAACTTTTTTAAATTATAAAAATAGCTTATAAATTTTATAAAATTATAAATAGTTATACAATATATTATGCTATATAGTTTTTAACGTTATTTTAATCATGTCCTAAAAATCATAATATTATAAATTTAATATTGCAACCATCTTTTTATTCCTATGAATATCACTTTTCATATACTTGTCATATAAATAATAACCACAATTAATATACGAAAATATCATTTAACTTTTATATAGATATAAAATTAAAAATAATACAAAGTATTTAAAATGTTATAATTTTTTCAAAACATCGTAATAAGAACAATATAGGTCTATAAGCATAATAACAAGAGTTCATGTTGAGAAACACAATAAAGTATAAATGAAACCTAAAATTAAAACACTGACGGCCTGTTTGGTTCAACAGAATAGCTATTCTATTCCTAGCATATTCCTATTCCATTCCTTAAACTTGTGTTTGGTTAAAAACAAACACAGAATAATAAGCATTAAGAATATCTATTCTGTAACTTTGAGAAATAGATAATATCGATCCCTACCTATCTTTATCTATTCCAAGAATAATTATTTCTATCCAAGACAACTTTATCCATCGACATCTTCCACTTCTTCGAGCCTCCCTCCTGAAACTTCTTCTCTTCTCTGGATTCACTCTCTATTGAAAATTAGTTTTGTATAATAATAATAATAATAATAATAATAATAACAACAACAACAACAACAGAAGAAGAAGAAGACGAAAATTAATAATAAGAAGAAATTTAATCATAAAAATAATAATAAAATTAATTGATAAAATTAATAATAATAATAATAATAATAACAACAACAACAACAGAAGAAGAAGAAGACGAAAGTTAATAATAAGAAGAAATTTAATCATAAAAATAAGAATAAAATTAATTGATAAAATTAATAATAATAAGTAGAAAATTTATAATAATAATTAATAATAAAAAGAATACTTATTAACAATAAGAATAATAAAAATAACAATATCAACAACGACAACAATAACATCAACAATAATAATAGGAAAAAAAAACAACAACAATAATAATAATAATAAGGATATTTTGGTCTTTTTGCTAGTTATTTCTTTGTCATTCTAAGTTTATATTTTCAAACCAAACATTGACATAGAAATTCTTTATATATTTCATTCATTGAACTAAACAAAGTAATACATATTTTATTTTATTCCTCATCTTTTCTATTCCTAAGAATAACTATTCTATTCCTTATCTATTCCATTCCTTGAATCAAACAGATTGTCATAGTTAAAAGTTCGATATTTATATTGTAGATAAAAAATTTTTCATATACTTCAGATATAAGTGAAATTAAAAGATCAGAGAAAAAAATGAAAAGCTTGAAAATTTATTCAATGACATATTCGCTTAAACCATATTGACTATAATTTTCATTTGATAAGAAGGCCTCATCATTGATAGGAGTCTTATTATCACCATCATTTCACTTCCATTGCATTAAATGATATGTCAATACTTTCCCTTACAAGATTATCTTCCTAAGTCACTTTCATTTATAAAACTTAGTTTCTTGGAAACTCAATCTATTAAAAGATTAATATGATTAAGGAAATTGAATTTATAAAACTACTTATTCTATTAAGAGTCCTAGTAAATAAACAAGTTATATTCAACTTAGTAATGATAATATGAACATACCTTTCTTGAAACTTCAAATTGTATCGAACAAATACCAAATCATTTAATCTTGTGTATTCCACTTTTTTTCTTTGGAATGAATGAATTCAAATGTACTCCAATTTCTTTCACAATCAGTTGCACTTACACATTAACTAATAATTCAAATTGTAAGCTTTTGTAGTTATAGAACACCACTTCCAAATTGATCTCATCAAGTAATTGTAAAATAAAAAATGTAGTCTTATAAACAAAATAAAGTGAAAATTAATTTTAAAAGGTTAACAAAAGAAAAGAAATATATACATGGATTAAATTTGTCTCTTTGAAGTATTGCAATGGGCATCCCAAAATTGTCGCACACATCCTTTTATACCTCTATTTATAAGTTGAGGATATCTTGCATTACCTCATGTGAAAAATATTATTGTAATAGTTAATAACATTTCCCTATTAAATTTATCTTTCTTTGTAAAATCTGGTCTAAAATAGACATTTTGATTAAAAAAATGCCCCAACTGTAAACAACAAAAAGTATAGTCTTTTTCATCTTTCATTAATGACCACAAGATGATATGTATATAAAGAATCCCTATTGTTTAGCTTGGCCTTGATTGCTTTCTTTTCCATCTCTATGACATCATAAAAGTGACCAATTGTTGCTTTACCATCACTTTCAGGCAGACAAAGTACTTAATGGCTCACAAACTTATATGAAAATTTAATATTGGGATCAAAATTTATGTTTTTTAAGTATGATTTTAGAAATTTCCATTCCAATATTAGACTGGCAATGCTAAGATGTAACTCACTTATTAATTGAAAACATAATTTGTCTCAACTACTTCTTCATTTGAACAAAATACTAAAGTGATAACAAATTATTCACAAATCTTGTAATGGAAGGACGACATAAATTCCTACTATTTGTGAAATGTTTTCTCATCAAATTGAAAACCTATGCATAATTATAAATGAACTTAGCCATTTTCTAACTTTTTGCACATTTTTATAAATTATAGAAAAGTATCTACCATCAGAATTAGTTCTATTCAATATGCAGTACAATGAGTCCAACAGAAAATATTACACCTATTTTGTAATGTCTTCCTAACTATTTTATAAGCAACATCATTGTCAATGTGAACTATACAAAATTTTTAGGGACAACTGGATTCACAAATTTATCAAATAGCTCTAAGCTAGATGCATTAATAAACTTCAAAAACATTGTCCATTAGTAGAATAAACCAAAAAATCAATAATGAGCTCCTATTTTTTACTTGTCCAACTATCACACATGATTAAACACTCATGAGTTGTCCTAGTCATTCTTCTTTCACTTAAGTAACTTTCTATTTCATTAATATAGTTGCATAAAATATTACTTCTATATTCATCAATTGAAGGAGCTTTCATACTAGACCATTAGAGGTAATATCATCCATCATAGGCTAATAAAATTAAGTATGATTAGCATTGAGTGACACACCTACATTACGCCACTATTTATCCATTGTCATCTCTATATTCTAGGTTGATTCTTTATATTATAATGCCCTGCAAATTGAAGGTTAAGTTCTAAGAGTTATTCGTGGAGCAAAAAATGTGGACACATCCCTTCTTCTCTTCCTCATATCAGTTGTAGTAATCCCTTTTTGATGGTTAAAAATACCACCATTAACATTATCTTTATCATCTTGACCATTGTAAAACGAACTTCTACTAACAATTCCATAGTTCAGTCTTAGCCTTCTTTCTTTCTAATTCTAATACTCTTAAATTAAAGTTTTCATATCATTTCACATTATTGTCAATTTTCTTATAAGGTTCTATATTCACTTTTGATTCCAACAAAATATCTCTTTAATTTAGTGATCCTTTCACTTTTCAAATGTTTGATACAATACAAACAAATAGTATAGTTTTTTATACCAATAACCAACCTCACATAAGCCTAAGTTGGATTGTTGAATATTTTTGAAGAGGTTAAATTGTTAGGAGTATTTGAATTTTTCTCACTTATTTGTTATATAGTAAAAATATGATTAAGAATATAAGACGTTAATTAAATAATAAATAAATTTTGATCCTTATGGTTGAGACTAATGCCAAAATTCTTTATACTTAAGATATGAAACAATGTTAGATAGGTACGAACTAACAACAAATTCCTTCGTTCAAGCTCCAGCCTTTATATTCTAATATTTAAGTTAAAACAATGCATGTATTTAGACAAAAACTTTTAAGGTTTTGCTTAAGAATTTTATTATCTTCTAATTAAAATATGATTTGCCAATTAAATATGGTGATGCATGATTATTAAATCAATAAGGTAAGGTATTTAAAAAAATTAGAACTTATTTTTTTCTATAATTTTGTTATAAAATTATCATTATAAGAAAATTGTTGACGTAAGAGAGGAAATTCAAAGTTAAATGAACTTCACTACTTGTCAATAACTTAATAGTATTACTAATTAAATCTTTGAAAAATATTTTACCTATAATATGTGTGTGTGTGTGAGTGAGAGAGAGAGAGAGAGAGAGAGAGAGAGAGCTTAATATCTTTTACTAACATCCTAATAAATTGAATTCATAGTAATTTTATAGTGTTATCATAGATATCACAAATCTTAAAAAAGCCCCATTTACAAGTCTACTTGCACATATTGGCAATCCAAATCATCAAATATCATTTTCAAACATATAATACAATTCTCAAACATATATTCAAAATAAGTTTCAAGTTCAAGCCACAATGAGTTGATGGATGTAATTGGTAGCAATGATAGGCAATTGGCAAGCTAATAAGATAGAGGTGACGGCGCAACAGGGAGAAGAGCAAAGTTGTGAGTATAGGACAACAAAGAGCTTGTGAATAGAGGACAATGACAGGCAGAGTTGTAAGGGAGATAACAAATAGGAGACTTGAGAGCTATAGTGAGGAGACATGTAAAAAAAGTTGAAGGTGAGGAGACAACAAACTAACTGAGAACAGAGTTTATGGGTTATGAGTAGAAAACAACAACGAAGGGAGCTAAAAGTGAGGAGAAAAGATAACTAGAGGGGATGGTGGAGAGGAGTTTAGTAAAGAGAGGAGAGGAAACTAAAATATGGAAAGCTTACAATGTTATGACTTATAAGAGTGAAAGGGTCAATGACAAGGGTTAGAATTTAGGAGAAATTACAGATTTTTTCAATTTAGTCCTTATACTTTCGAAAAATTATATTTTCAGACAAGTTTTGATTATTATCTTAAATACCAATTGAAACCTTGGATCAATAACAAATCAAAATTTTAGGTGTTATTTTCTAGCCTAGCCGAAAGGGTACAATATTCTTCTTATTGTGTTACAGTGATGCATTGTGAATGAAATGAATAATAAGGTGAAAAAAAATTTCATGGTACGTAAAAAACTATCGACCAAATAAGAAAGATGGTAAAAGACTTAATGGATATAATTACTATAACTTGTCACTGTAATTGTTATCAATTAGGAAAAAATTGCAAAGTGGTGTAACTAAGCAATATTAGCTTAATGATGGGTTTATTATTGACAAAGGTGGCGGAATGTTTGTTTCCAAATTTGGTAAACTTTACAAGGAACTTATGCATGAGTTATATGATGCATAATGGTAGGACATTTGAAAAGGGAATAAATGATGGTGTTATTGTTACTTTCCTATGCATAGTTGCATATATAGCAAGATAGTGAAGCCTATAGTTGAACTTGACTAGCTTGCCAACAAGATAAAGTGGAAAGATTAAAGCAAGATAGAATGTTACATACTTTACTTATCCTGAAAAACTGTAAATATCAATACCTCATAAATTTTTGTATAATTTTCTAGGGTTGATAGCAAGGCCTTGATATTGGCAGTGGCAAATCAATTCACCAAATATATTATTTTTAATGCTACTATAGTAGCTTATTAGGTGGAAACATTTATTGAATTGTTTTGCAACCATGTAATGAAACACTTTTGTGTTGTAGTAGATATTATGAGTGATAGAGATCCTCATTTTATGAAAAAATTTTATACTTTGTTATTCAGCATGAAGGGGGCACTTAAGTTCTTTACTACCAGTTATTTACCAATAGATGGACAAACTAAAAGGATCAATGCTTGATGAAAAATTATTTTGTAAGTGTGAGCCAATATAAAGTAGTTGGAGTTTTTAGATAGTGCACAATTTTCCTTCATCTTGGATCAATCTTCCTTTATAAAAAAGAGCCTATTTCAGATGGTATGCTAGACCAACAACCACTACTCTATTAGAAATGGCAAAATAACAAATGAGAGGTAAGTGTCTTATTGCTTATAATATTGTTAAGGATAGACAAAAAAATGATGGATAAGGCAAGAGACAACTTATGAAAAGCAAGGTGCCAGATGAAAAAATGTGCAAATCATCATCTTCAACCCTTTGATCTTATTGTTAGGGTCAAAGTGTTGTCGACACTCATAACTTAAATTTGTAAAAAGATTAGTGAGAAGTTAGCACACATGAGATTAATTCCCAAGTATGATGATCCATTTGAAATTATTAAAAAAGTTGGTAATGTTTCCTATTTTCTAACATTGCTGGAAAAGAACCGAGGTCATCTCGCTCTCCATATGAGCATTTTATGCAAATTCCATGAAGATGAAGAGAAATCATAACGAAGCGAGTCAAAATGTGCTCCTTCAATGGTACATTAGCAATTCAATGAGGATGTAGCCAAAATTCTTAATCCTTAGATGCTGGGACTAAAGGATTTTGAGGGGGCCAAGAAAAAAATTAGAGTAAATCTAAGTGAGCTCGTATACAATCAAGACATCATATTTTAACCTAAAACCTTAAAGTAATAGTTTATAAACCTTATCTTTGTATATAACTCACTTCATCTTCATGTCTCTTTCTTTTGTAAAATTACTACACTTGTAAATTTTCATAAAATACAACATAAAAAATTGTTTTACGAAATTTCTTTGGCAATGAAAAGGAAATGAAGTAGCGTATGCTAAATGAGAGAAGGATACTTCTCTTTGACAGTTTAAAAACAAAATTAAGGTTAAGTTGAAACAACTAATGTATAGTTCGAAACAATACTTAAATTTTAGAAGCACCAAAATTATTATCACTCTAAGATGGATTTTGACAATTATCAACTAATAATTACAGTAGTTAATAGCTAACAATTGATAGTTATGTTGGGTATCTTTCTTGATGTTTGGTTTAGCACCTCCTCCTAAGTACTCTAAATATTCTTATTTGAACACCACCGTGATAAATTTGTCTAAAATTAGATATGAACATACTTATTGGTAAACTTGAAAATTTGTATTTAACTTATAACTTGTCTTATATTTTGTAATAAATGTGCAGAGTTAAATTTGTTGCTACTGATGCACGTAACGTGCTCGTGTGCAATAATAAATGAGAAGGTGTTACATAATTAGGAATAATTAAAGAGCCCACGTGGCAACACTTTAAAAGTTAACCAATAACCACTGTTAACATCGCTTTATAATTAATAAATAGTTCAGTATATATAATATGAATCAAGAGACGTAGAGGAATCCAAGAGAGAAGAGAGCTCGAAGACCGAGCCTCCCAAAAAGTAAAACCCTAGCTCTAGACACGTTCTTAGCTCCTCTCAATTTGCCTTCTATCTCAATGTCTTATGTTGATTGAATGATTGAATCTCGATCGTTCTTCTGTGAGGTTTGGATCAACTCCTCAGTTTCTCCATCTCTGTTACAATATGGATGTTATATAGAGCATGCAGTATATATATCTATTTCTATATCTATCTATATATATTATATAGATGAGTGATGGAATTCTTGTGCTTAGTTTGTCATTCGGTGGGTCTGCTCTGCTGTTTCTCTCTTCTTATTTTCCCGGAAAATCCTTTCCAGACAAACCACAGCTCTTCTCTTAGCTTCTGGAGAGATGAAAACATTTCTTTTTAATAAATAAGTTGAGTTTCTTTTCTGTGTACGAATCGCCGTCGTCTTTAAGGTAAAGGTGATCGTCTCCTCACGAGTCTTCTAAGAGTAGGGGATTGTTATAGGCTAATTAGGTGCTATATAAATACACAAAAGTCAAAATCATCTGCACCACTATTATGTGTTTTTGATTTGACATGGTTTTGCATTACAGGCGTCTCTCTCCTCGTTCCCAGTGAAATTGAAACGACGTCACCTCCTTCCTGCCATCCCCGAATCGTCTCGTCCTCTTGCTCACTCAGTCCCGACTCGTCCTTCTCACAACTAGCTTCTTACTTCAAACCATGAGAGCTTTCTCCAGCTGCGGGCTCGCCGCCGTTTTGCCATCGAAGTTCTCTCTCCTATTCATGCTCACTTTTCTAATCACAGGTGGGTATCTTTATGTAATAATGTGTGTATGCAATGTTACGTGATTTTTGCGTTTGATTATTTTACAAGTATCTCATTCCAATGCATCTAATCTAGCTAAAGACATTCTCTTCCGCAATTTGTTTAAAGTTTCCATTATTACAATGGTCGGTTCGAGATGGGTTCTCTTCTCTCTTTCAGCGACAGGAGGGGTCTCCATGCTTTTGTTCTCTTCCTGTTGTCGGCTTCGTATTTTATTACTCTTTTTTAGCATTACAATACAAAACACCTGATTCTATCTCATTTCCATTTCTTTATTACCTAAAATCATTTCTAGTTTCTCCTCTTTTCTCTTACCCTTTTTGTGTAATGATGATAGGCGAAGCCATTGGCTCGTTCAAAGATAGCAACTTCACACTCGGGTCAGCTCCACATCGCAAGCTACTAATTAGTCGCTGTAAGGGTTCTCTACAAGACCTTTTTCTTTCCCTTAGCTAATTTGATGAACTGGGACCATCACAATTTGTTGAACTTGTGGCTGGGGAGAGGTAGACAATTAGTACCTGTGCGTATGTACCCGTTTGTTCTCAAAACTGAGTGTTTTTGGCAGCTACAGTCCATTGCAATATGCTCCAGATGGGCGTACGATAATGGGTGTCAGAGGGTGCATGTCTGAGTCTTTCTTTCTCGTTACATGCTTCATACTAACGTGCGCCGTTTGCTATTTAGACCCTCCCTATCTGGTGACCATATTTCAACTTTCTTCAGACTTCTCTTTTTGATGGGATGGGAGGGTTTCACTCAGCCTTTTCTAGTAATTTTTCTTTGAAGTTCCAAAATTTTAGCTTGAAAACTGAAAGGTGCCTACTATTTCTACGTTAGAAAAGCTGTTTTGTTGGGTGTATAAGTAAGTTGTCAATTTGGCATGCCTGTAGGCCAAACCCATTTGAAGTTCAGCTTTGTACTGTTGAAAGCAAAGTATTTCTCTTTTTGTTTCAATTAAATTTTGGTGCTCATTAAAGAGACGCGGATCAAAAAGCTAAGTGACAACACACATACATGGAAAAGCTAGTCTTTGAATAATGATATGCCCCAATCAGATAGCCTTTGGAGTTAATTTTGTCTGCTAGCTTTTTCTGCGTAATTCCTGTGAACCACCTCCAAAAGTGTATCTCGTCTTTAGACGCTTCCCTGTCCAGCTTATTAATGTCTTCAATTAATGACCTGCCAAATGTTTCCTTGCCTTTTATCTTTTTCCCTCTTGATACATGTATAGGTTTTATAGCTATTTGGTAATTATTTTATGCATTCCCATTTCAAGCTTTCATTTTCTTTTCTTCTTAGCAATTTTGACGGAGGAGCCTGATAGAATATGGGGAGAGAAGTGTACGAATGCTGATATTGTGATAAACCAAGGTCCCACAGATCCACTCCCGAGTGGGATTCCTACGTACACTGTTGAGATCATGAACGTGTGTGTCACTGGATGTGATATCTCTGGGATTCACCTTACTTGTGGCTGGTTCAGCTCCGCTCGTCTCATCAACCCCAAAATCTTCAAGCGCCTCCACTATGATGACTGCCTTGTTAACGACGGCAGGCCCTTGGTAAATGGTGGCACAATCTCGTTTCAATACGCCAACACCTTCCTCTACCCTCTTTCCGTCGCTACTGTGATATGTTCCTGATCCAACATTGTGAAGAAGAGCAAGAAACCGTACAATACCAACAAGCAACTACCGACACATGGGACCTAATAGGCAAGCAACTACGTGGTTTTACTTCTGGTTCTGGTTTGAAAGCTGGAACAACAAGAGACAGGAGAGATGATAACACATTAGTGGGTTTTGTCTTTACATTGATTTTTTTTTGGGGTACTCCAGCAGGTACCATTGTCTTTATATAGGCTTTTGTGGTATAATATCGTGTATACATCAATACAGCATGGAAGTGTGATCAGTGGAGTATATAGTTTAATATGATCGATGAAGTTGGTGGTATGGAAAATTCACTTGGCTTCTAAAACCCTGATTTGCGTGTTAAATTGTTTTTGGACATAAGTAGTCCTTGATACTTTTCAATGGTACAAAAGAAAGTAAAGACAGGACAGCCAAATGGTTGCAGTGCCTATTGGTTTGCTCTTGCACTACCGGACAAGGATTATGGTTACATGGCGTAAATGTTGAAGAAGACAGAATGTCGAATGTTGGCAAACATTACACAATCATTGCAGGCGGAGAAGAGCGGTCGGTTATCATGTGGTTTCTTGTCCGTTAGATACATTTTCCAATTTTGACAAGAATTCAGACCGCCATCTCTAAAGCGCCTTTCTTGTTAGCTTCTGTTGTTTTCTTTTATTAGTATTTAATTTCTTAAACTAATGGCAATGTTTTAAGGATAAAAAATTATTTTCAATTCGTAACTTTATTTACTATATAATTATAAATTGTATCAATTAAATATTCAGTAATTTAATTTAAGAATAACGAATTTTAAAATATCAAAACTTTTAGAAAATTTCAATTTAATACTTAAAATTTAAAATTTCCAATTAATCCGTTAGTTTTTTATAATATTAACAATGACAAAAAGGGCAAAATTAATTTTAAGCTGATAGTAATGTGAAAAAAATTATATTATGTTAATTTTACAATAATTAATTTAATTAATTAACTCTAAATCTAACAACCCCCAGCCCACAAATCCCCACATCAAGATGCTCTTCTTTGCTGCGGTTGACAACGTCGAAATGCAATTTTCTGTTTATAGTCTGCTCGCCAAGCTAACAACCGTTACAACCCCTGTTCACTCAGTTTCTGTAGCTCCTCCATGCTTTTACCGATCATATAACACCGACATCCAGGTTACTAACATCGGCGGCGACGACCTTGGCCTTGTCGAAGTTGATCGCCAGGACTTCCCGTTCGTAGAGTAGCTTGCCGCGAACAGAGCGCACGTCCTGGTTTCTTCTCATGGGCAGTCGTCTTTTTCTTAGTTTATATGAATTATTTTGTGGGTCGTCGTTAAAAATTGAACTTGGGGTGATATTTATGTTACATATTGGGTGGACCTATTTTCTCCGACGAGGACAATAAACCAAGTGTTGAACCTAACGGACCAACTCATGGAGAGTCCGTTCCTGGGCGTACAAGGTCGCAGCGCTGGAACTGGAGTTATCGAGAGTATATATATATATGTGAATGTTGTCTATGTATGAATCTTCATCCAGTTCGTTGCATCTCCCCACATGGTGGTGAAACTTTGACTAGAGTTTGGTGCGATCTTCATGTTGTGTGATTCAGAGTTGTGGCCAAGAAATTTAGTTTAATTTTTAAAAGTAATTTTAATAATATAAACTTTTGTGATGCAGTAGAAAAACAGCTAGATTCGATTAAATAATTTTAAAATAATAAGGTTTAATTTAAATTCACGTTAAGATTTATCTTCTTAACAATTTAGTTTAAAATATTAATTTTGTCAAACATTTTACTTATTTGATTAACAAAATTTTTTCTTTTATAACATGTTAGCATCTAAGTTAAAAGTTAATTATTTTAACTAATCATCTATGTGTATTAAAATATTCAACTTATAATCTCTTTTGCACATTGAGTTGGATGTTTTAGTCCATGTGAATGATTGACTGATAAATAATTTCTATTTGTATACTTATATGTTATGGATAAAAATGATTTCATTTGTTGAATAAGTAAAATACTAAAAAATTAAGCTTTTGAATTGAGTTTCTAAAGTTATATTTAAAAGATTTAGATACTCTACAATCTGTTATCTCTTTAATTTATTATAAATATAGTTTAGTTTTAACGTCATTCTTCCATTATGTTTTGGTATATGTTATTTGCGGATGATATTTTCTTACTGGATGAGACAAAAGAAGAAATCAATGTCAAATTAAAACTTTGAAAGGACATAATAGAGTCGAAAGGTTTTAAACTTATCACGACTAAAACTGAATACTTAAAGTGTAATTTTTTAGGCCATAAAGTGGCTTCTAATGTAGAGATAAAGATTAGTTCAGAAGATATACCACAAAAGAATATTTTAAGTATTTAGGATATATCATCCAAAGTAATAAAGAGATCGATACAGACAGAGTAAATTGTACCAAATCAAGGCGGCTTAAATAGATAAGTGTATCAAGAGTTCTATGCGACAAGAAGAATATCACTCAAGTTTAAAGGTAAAATTTATCATTTAACGAATAAGTTGGCCATGTTATATGAAACAAAGTATTGCAATCAAATAAGTGTATTGTCATAAGCTAACAGTGACAGAGATGGGGATATTCCATTGGATAGGCAACTTTAGTAGAAGAGATAAGATCAGAAATGTAATAGTAAGAGACAAATTAATTGCGGCTAATATTAATGAAAAATTAAGAAAAATAAGCAAGCGATTTATACATATTAAGAGGAGATACTGTTACACTTTAATGAGAAGATAAGAGAAGATTGTACTTAAAATGTAACATTACGTTACCCATGTTAACCTAGAATTGTGATTTATGAGAAATTACTGAGAAATTAGGAAATGCACATTATTCTTTAGTTAAATATGACATGCACATTTTTGCACATGAATATGATTATACATGCATTCATTGACATTTTCTGGGAATAATTGATTTATAAATGCAATTAAAATATAAATTGTGAGTTATTTGCGTTAAAAATTTATTTGGAGACCATTAACATTATTTCAGAATTTTTGGTAAATTTGAGGTATATTTGGACTAGGACAAATACCAAGTGGTAGAATAAATTGATACATGAAAATTTGGATGATTAAGCCTAAAATTGAGTGACATTTGACATAATTAATTGGTGCCAAATGGACTAGTAATTAAGTGACAAATGGATCAATCATTGTGTAACAAGTGGATTAATAATTAGGAAACATATGGACTGATTAATTAGTGACATATGGCAGCATCTTGATTAGGCAAATGTAAGACATGCCTTAGGATAAATGTTGTGCTGTAAAGTTGACACCTAAAATATTGATGGAGCAAATTCCAGCAGCAACGTTTCTGCTATTTCTCTCACCTTTCTCCACGAAATTGCTCCAACTTTCCCCTCTCTAATTTTCCTGAACCCTAGCCAAATTGCTGCACCAAAACCAACTTTTTTACCTTAGACAAAATATCCAAGAAAACCAGCTAAAAGTTACCTTCATCTTGTTGTCCAAAATCAACCTGTTTTCATCATAAGTTTGTGGTGAATTTTGCTTGTATAGAGACTTGATTTAATATGAAGTTTGAGTTGAATTGAAAGCCTAATAAGTAAGTGACAATCTGATCTTAATGTTATGTTTGGTAGTATGAGAATTATGCCTGAATTGGAATGACATATATGAGATATTGCTGAAGATGTATACTGGAATATTATAAACTGGAGAATTTTCATTGAATAGACTTTGGTATTTTGATGATATCTTGAACTGTAGATATCCAAATACGTTCATTATTGATTCAAAATAAATTAGAGACATATGTCTACAACTTTTCTAAAAATTCGAATGTTAATTCTATCTCTAAGTATTTCAAAATCTGGCTGGAATTAGAGTTAGGAGTTCAATTATAGATTAAAAACAGTCTGAACTGTTTTAGGTGTAACTTTCAGTATACTAAATCAAATTGTATGATTTTAGTGTTATTAGAAACTGGAAATATATTGAAACAATTTTCTAGAAGAAAGTGTTACTAAAATACACCATGTTCCTTGTCATAATGATCATGCAAAGTTATCCCGAAAGGGGGTGTTAGGATGAAAATGATGAGGTGTGCTGGAATTTGATAATTGGAATATTTTTACTGAACATGCTTCAGTATTTTGGCTATATTTTGAACAGTAGATTTACAAATGAAATGATTCTTAATTTAAATTGAACTAGAGACATTTGGCTACAAATGTTAAGAAGAAATTGAATTTTAATTATGTCCTTAATGGTCTTGAAATTGAGCTTGAAGTAAGTCTTGGCTTAGGCAGTAGCACTACCAGGGATAGAAATTAGGTCCTATTGTTATTGAATAAACTGTATTGATATAAGTAGAATTAGACAAATATGTCTTCACAAAAGTTATAGATTATTCTCTTATCTTTTGATTGGTATAAAGTTTGTAAGTTTTGGATATTGTAATTCAGAGATATGAGGTGTACAACTTGAATACATGATTATGCATTAGCCAAAATTTCAAATGTACATAGTCTGTGGTATTTTGAGCATAACTCATAGAATAATGAACCAAATTGAATGATATTTGTATCATTGGAAACTTAAAGCATTGGAGAAAAACTTTCCATAAAGAAGTGTTGCCTAATTTTGTCATTTACCTTATCAGAATAATTATGTAAAATTAACCCAAAAGCATATTATGAGAAAACAATCTGAAATGATCAATTGGGTTATGAAATTAGTTTCACATTGTTTTATGATGGTCTAAACCCTAAGTATAAATTATATTAATGAGGGTTTTACTATCTGAATGATTTAGGGACAAAATCTCAATAAGATACTCAGAATTGTCATTGACCATGCATTGTGCATATTGTCTATACATTGACGTGCATAAAGAAAGATTTATACATTTGTGCAAAATTGTGATATATGTAAATGTATTTTGTATGATATAGAGGAGCACATTGGACGCTAGTCAGATATTGCTGGACCATCTAGGCAATAGCATATTGGAGTGTATTGTGAGTAACCTAAGATGATCTCACCTTGATTTGTTTTGTTTATTACTGAATTGAATTTGATATTAATGAATATGTACTAAATTTCTGACAATAATTGTCCAAGGCGTTCGATGTATGTGAATATCATTGGAAGTCCTACTTGTATGTGAATGAGACTGCCTATTTGAATATTATGATTCTCAACTAAAAAGTTGAATGTCAGATTTATGTTCGATGATCTCTGAATGATATTTGAATTCTCAACAAAAATTAAATGCCGGACTTAGGTCTGATGACTATGAGATCTTGATTATGAATTATGAATGTTTGCTATACGTGACTTAATTCTGTATTTGACGCATTTCATAAATGCATGCTTAGATAAAGGTGTTGTGACCGGAGTAGCCAGTATGAAAGCGCTTACACGTAGAGCTTTGCTCCGTGATTATTGTTTCTGCACATAGAGCTATGCTCCGTGATTCTATTCTGGCTGAGCCCAATAGGCCAGTATCTGAATATGTATGTGATAGGCTCTCGATCACAATAATAAAAGCGAATGTGAGTCTCATGCATATAGCATTCATATATGATTGAAATTCATTGAATGATTTGTAAAGCTAAAATGAAATG
>JANSVA010000006.1:40398722-40409070 GCA_025504915.1 Erythroxylum reticulatum
CATGCCATTATCATAGGATATGTACTTGAATATGCTTAAATGTTTGGGTATGTATCTTGTGGTGGTGGGATGTTGCAGACTGAGGCTAATGGCCAGTATCTGTATTTTTTATCTGAAAGGCACTCGATCACAACAAATAATAACGAATTTGGAGATTTTGTAATATATAGCGATGTCTCAAATTAGAAATTAAGATGCACTTTGTTGCAATATAATAAATTGATTTTGTATGCATAGAGACAAATAAAATCTCATGAGTTGAATATCTGATACATGATTTGAAATTTGTTGAATATCCATTGCTTTGACAGCTTGGAGACACTATATATACAGTGAGACATTTAAGATAGTTTATATAAATATACAGATCAATAAAGTTTGAGGTACTTAGTGAGTTTGAAAGAATTTTATACGACATAGAGACAATGGATAGAAGTATTGAAGGACTATGATTGTACAAATAAGTACTATGTTGGTAAAACTAGTGTACATATCTGACGCTTGATCAGAAAATTCAATAAAGGAATATCACAAATTCAGATAATGTGGTTACTAAATCTGGTGCATTGAAGAGCGTAGAAATAATTCTTTGTTAATATTACACAATTAAATAATTCTTTAATTTAAAAACATATTTTATTCTATTATTAGAAGGTTGGTATAATCTATCTTCATAGTCCTTTTAATGTTTTCCTTTTGATACTTCATCCAATTCTCATTCTTTAACTTTATGAATTAACATGGGCTTAGAACTTTAAATATACTATTTGTCAATAACAACAAATTCCACAAAAGCTTGGATATGGCTTCTTTCTATCTTTAAAATGAATTAAAACAAAGTATTTATTCAAGAAGCCAACATCTTAACCCATACTAAAAAACTTAACCTGTTTGACCGGTTCAACCATAAAAGTTTTGAAAAGTTCAATCTTTTAGTTCAGTTTTTTATTTTTCAGTTCAATTTATTTTAATAACTCTTGTTTTTAAAAACTAATCAATTTATTAACTAATCAATCAAATTTTGTAAATTAATAAACTTTTATAAAATAAAATAAATCGATTAATTTTTATTTAATAATCTTTTTAAATTAAAATTTTAATTCATTGATAGATAAGAACCATCTCTTTTAATTATATTTCAAAATTTTTAATTTTTTCATTCTTTAATTAATTTTATAATCTTGGACGAATAAAATCATATAAAACAGAATTAGTATAGAGTTATAAATACAAAGTATACTGTGCACTTTTACTCTGGCTTGAGTACACCCTAAAATGTTGTATCTCAGCAAAGACATTCAGCCCAGTTTTGGACTAAAAGACCCAAACTGATAACATATGCAAATGGCGATGGATCGGTGGTAGGGTCGGTCTCCATGTGATATATTATAATAACATTGGCTGCTCTGACTCTCTTTATCTTCTTCTATATGACCAAGCACTACTTCACCTTGTGAAAACTTCCGAGACAGAATACGGGAAATCCAATCCCAAAGTTTTGAATCGCATACCCAAAAAGAATCAAAGCCGCCATGGCTGCTACGTTTACAGGGGTTGGCGTTGGGATAGGTCTTTCGTGTTCTACTAGCAAGCTTCTTCAGAGTAAAACCTCCCCATCTAGATCGTCTCGATATTATGTCAAAATGACCGTTTCAGTTGAAGAGGAGAAGAAGAACAGCTTCACCCTCCAAAAGTCTGAGGAAATTTTCAATGCTGCTAAGGTATGCCTAAATTTTCCCTTTTTGTTTGTATGCTTGGAATTGAGGAATTAAAACTGAATTCCAGTCTTTAGTCTTCATTTCTGGAATCTGAAATGGTATTGTGTTGTTTAATGGTTTATATTAAGGGTTGCTGATAAGGGCGTTGTATAATTCAGTGTAATATTTGAACTCTTGAAGCCTTGAACCGGGCAAATTTTAATGTTCTGATAGAATCATTATCATCTGTAATGCTTCTGTGAAATGGGTATTGAGAACATGTAGGAAAGCATTTAGCACCTGTTCATATAGCTGTTGAGTTGTTTCACATTTTTGAGCAAGGGCTGTTGAGTTGCATCTTTTTTTATGAATAAGCAGAGTTCAGCTTCCAGCGTGGAAATTGGTTCCTTATATATTGCTAGCGGCTTCACTGTCATATATAACAAAGACCTAGAGATTTGCCTTTCCTTTTGCAGGAATTGATGCCAGGAGGTGTGAATTCACCTGTACGTGCTTTTAAATCTGTCGGCGGACAACCTATTGTCATGGATTCTGTCAAGGGCTCTCACATGTGGGATGTAGACGGGAATGAGTACATTGATTATGTTGGTTCGTGGGGTCCGGCAATTATAGGTCATGCAGATGATGAGGTTTTACTCTTCTTCACTGCCTTCTTTTTTGTAGGCAGTTCATCATTTGAATAGAGTGGGTTGGGATTCTGTGAACGTACTTAGGAGATTAGTATCATACATTTGATGCACTTTGCCAAATCAATTGGACTAACATTACTAGCAGGTGCTTGCAGCCTTGGCTGAAACAATGAAGAAAGGGACCAGCTTTGGTGCTCCTTGTCCTCTGGAGAATATTCTGGCAGAGATGGTGATTAAAGCAGTTCCAAGCATAGAGATGGTGCGATTTGTGAATTCAGGAACAGAAGCTTGCATGGGTGTGCTTCGACTGGCCCGTGCCTTTACTGGAAAAGAAAAGATTATCAAGTTTGAGGGCTGTTACCATGGCCATGCTGATCCATTCCTTGTCAAAGCAGGCAGTGGTGTTGCAACACTGGGGCTCCCTGACTCTCCTGGTGTGCCCCAAGGAGCAACCTATGAAACTCTAACTGCCCCCTACAACGATATTGAAGCCATTGAAAATCTTTTTGAGATGAATAAAGGAGGAATTGCGGCACTAATTCTTGAGCCTGTTGTAGGAAACTCTGGTTTCATTCCTCCGAAATCAGACTTTCTTCATGCCCTTTCCA
Organism: Erythroxylum reticulatum; assembly: GCA_025504915.1. Classification (NCBI taxonomy): domain Eukaryota; kingdom Viridiplantae; phylum Streptophyta; class Magnoliopsida; order Malpighiales; family Erythroxylaceae; genus Erythroxylum; species Erythroxylum reticulatum. Next base: position 40,401,678 of record JANSVA010000006.1, read on the forward strand.
GGATCACAAGAGAAAATAATGCTCTTCTAATCTTTGATGAAGTGATGACTGGATTCCGTCTGTCATATGGAGGAGCTCAAGAGTATTTTGGTATAACTCCAGACCTCACAACCCTTGGGAAGATTATTGGTGGTGGCCTGCCAGTTGGTGCATATGGAGGGAGGAGAGAAATCATGGAGATGGTTGCCCCTGCAGGCCCTATGTACCAGGCAGGAACTTTGAGTGGGAATCCTTTGGCAATGACAGCGGGTATACACACGCTAAAGCGATTGCAGAAACCAGGAAGTTACGAGTACTTGGATAAGATTACAAACCGACTTGTTCAAGGCATTCTAGATGCTGGGAAGAAGGCTGGTCATGCTATGTGTGGTGGGTATATAGCAGGGATGTTTGGGTTTTTCTTCACGGATGGTCCTGTTCACAACTTTTCTGATGCAAAGAAAAGTGATGCCGCCAAGTTTGCTAGGTTCTATCGAGGAATGCTGGAGGAAGGTGTATATTTTGCTCCGTCACAGTTTGAAGCCGGGTTTACAAGTTTGGCTCATACTGCTGAAGATATTGAACAGACAATCTCAGCAGCGGACACAGTTTTCCAGAGAATTTAGGGCCTTTGTTTACCATGTTGTTGTAGTTCCCCCTTCTCCAGTTTCACCCTTGTTCTTTTGGTAGGTGAGCTGACAAATCGTTGTAGCGAGTTCCCTTTATTGAGTGCCTTTACCTTGTATCTTTGAGAACTTATGTTCAATTGAATCTGTTACCCTTACTATCTACCCATCCTGATTCCTGAGCCCCTCCATGACCCATTTCCTCTCCTTTTTTCCCGTCTTTCCTGGCACTACCAAAAGTTCACAAACCCGAAGTAAAACTCAAACACTGCTTCTAAAGAGTATGAACACATTCTCCAGCATTAACAACAAAATTGATTTTAAGGATGTCTTGCTTCAAATGAAGAATACCGAACTTGCATTAGAATCATTAGATGATGGTAGTTAGCATTAACCATAGTTTTTGTACACCACCCTCACACTTGCAAGAATACGAGTCTTTGAAATGCAAATCTTCTGGAATTGTTCTGAAATGTATAGAAAGCTTGAAGAGGACAATTATTTCTATAAATGCTACAGATCTTCGAGGTCTTAAAATAACAAAGTGAGGAAAGGACGATGAGAAAATGGAACGAGGAAGAAGCAACACAGACACCATTTTTGGTAACTTAAAGCACTTGGCTACACATGAATACTGCAACAACTAACATTGATGCCCAAAGAATACGATTTCTGTGTTTAAAGCATCAATGCTCGGTAGACAATTTCACTGAATATCAACATATTTGCCTTCACAGTATGGAACAAGAGCATACAATTTTCTTGGGAGATTTGTCAATCTTCTTTTCTGTTGAAAAGCCAAAAGATTATGTTACATAAAAAGATTCCAGGTACAAGCATGATGAGAAATGGATGATACAACAATCAAACCATTGTTTGGAAAACTATAGGTAGCATTCAAGTGTTGTAGCACAAAACAATAGTAGTACTAATAATAAAAATTATGCAGATTCAGATTAAGGATCTTAAGTTAACAACAGTGCGTAAAGGTAATATTCTGAAAGGCAACCATTGTTTCAACATGATGAGAGAAGATAGGCCAACAAACAGATAGCTTGAATATGAAGTTGAGTAGCAGTTAAGTAAGATCATTTAGATATTCCTAAAGCAAATTTTATAACATTCACCAAAGACAAATTAACCCACTGTTGGCCCCACAATTACGAAGTTTTTGAGGAAAAAGATAATTTATATTAGAATAATACAGCTCATGGTGTTGTATCCCTAGATTTTCACACATACTGATTCCATCCCAAATCTCACTACAAATATCAAGTTAAAATAAGCGATTCCATTAATGGAATGTTACCTAACTAGTGGAAAGGCAGTCAGTTCTCTACCAAACAAACACATGATCGGCCAGATGTTTTACTCTTACTTATTAGAAGCTTCTCTTGTTGGATACACAAGTAGATCAGGCCACAAGAAAATCAAATGACCCCACACAGTTCAAATTAAAGTTTAAAAAAGGAACAGTCACCTAAATAGTCTTTGAGCCAACAAATGAATTTTAAGTATAACATTTTCATCAATTAAAAGCGTTAGCATTTTGGAGTTCAGAAACCCTCAGGAATATGTCTTTCAATGACAAACAAAGCCTACTAGAGAACAAAAAAGAAAACTAATCTCAAACGGACATCAACCTTACTTGAAATAAGTGGAATAAGAAAGTTTTGACGGAAAGCTTCAATAAATTAAGTTCCAAAGTTCAACATCTCAACAAATAACAGAAACAACTCCTGCAAATCCAATTTTCAGCTGACATATTAAATACATTGAAACGCATATTATAAACCTATAAAAATAATCAACAACCATTATGATGGAGTAACATATCATATGTGTGTGGATATAAGATTAAGATGGGAAATACCTGTTTTAGTTTTTGCTGGAGAAGGCTGTACAACAACATGCATTATGATGATACCCCCGGCAACTTCGCCAAAGGGTGTTCTACACTGACCAACAGTCTTGTTGTTATCCAAAATTTTACCAGAACATATCAGTTTGATTTCATTCACTGCCTTAGGATTAATGGTTTTACCTATATAAGAAAATCAATAAGAAAATTGAGAAAAAAAAATTTAACAACAGAAATAGACAGAAACTCCTCTAAATGCCAGGCTATTTCATAATGATAGATTGCGAGTTTTAGATTGAGAAATCTACAATTTATAATTCTTGGCAGCTGGCTGTGCAAGGTCTGGACGAGCAATCTTAGTTTGAATCCATCATCATATTGCAACCTTTAACAGGCATCTCAAAATTTTCACAACAATGCAAGCATCCATAAACAATCTTTTCTATTTCCAAATTGCATGTAAATTACAAGGGGTCACAAAGAATCGGATATCTTTCTGCAGCTTCAAGTCTAAACGAATATGATCTTTCAGCAATTCTTCATGAAGGTAATAAATGTATTCTCAGATGCATCATTTTACTAAAAAGTAAAGCTTATGACATAAACCATTCAAACTCAAAATTACATATATTCTCTAAGTTTCTGAAAGAAGCACTTAACTTTTGAAATGATATAGACAGATAATACAGAGTGACCACTAATTCCAAAATTGTCATTGACAAGCTACTTGATTCCTTTCTAAGACTTTCCAAATTTTTGCCAAAGTTTGTAATTTGCATAGAACCACCATCCTATAACAATAAATGAGTTTTGTTTATACGTATAAACAACCCATTATTCTCACTTCTAAGTGTTCCAACCAACGAAATCACACCCACAACACAGAAATAGAAAACTCAAACACAAGACACCAATTCTCAGAATCACCGAAATTACTTAAACAAAATCAAAAATTGGGACCCGGTTTTTCCGGAAGTAGGTATTCAGACAAGACAAAAAAGGGGCAACCTTTGGGCCAATCGGAGACAATTCGCTGCTTAAGCATGTCGACCGTGGAGGCCGACAAGTACCGAAAGGGGCCGATGTCAGAGCCGTCGTAAAGCCTGAACTTGATGTCAACCAAATCCTCCTCCGGCATTTGACTGTTGACCTTAACTTCTGTCCTTCTACCCAATCAGCTACTCCCAATTACACCTCTCTCCGATTTCAAAAGAATCAACAACAACCAGCTCATTAAATTCCAGAAACCAACCAACCAACCCCCCTGTGTTGTTATTAACAGATCTAAACTCAACTCAATCGAAATGATCAATAATTTCTTATTTATTTATTTATTATATTTTCATTTCAAAAAAAGCAAGAAATTGAGTAGTGATAAAAAAATAATAATTAAACAATTAAATAAAATCCATACCTTAAAGAAAGAAGCAAGAAGAAGGCGATGTTCGGAGCCCCGCTTTAGTTTTCTTCTATAGAGAGTAACGCGGTGTTGGGACTCTTAGTACGACATCGTTTTCCTCTTCGTCTTTCACCATCCACAAAAAAAAAAAAAAAAGATAACTAAACGACGACGGTTGAGGTTTCGTTTCGTCGCTTTCTGGTCAAAAAGGAAAATCGCGGGGTTACTTGAGCATAACAAAACCCTAAACCCGGGAAAATGAAGAGACCAAGAGAAGAAGAAGGAGAAGGGGAAGAGAAGATGGAGATTGTGTGGCAAACACCCGCCAATCCTCCTCAGAAACAAGATTACATCTTTCGAAATGGTTGTTTATTCTTTCATTTCAATTGAAGCTAGGAAATTGCATCTCGAAGAGAAAAAAAAATGATTATTTTGGCGGGAAATATGCAGGGAGGCGCCACGTGAGACCATACTACTTCGAGTTCATCTCACATGTAAAGATGCGTTGGGCGGGGAAGACAATTGTTGATTTGTTCGCGGAAGAGTTCAAAGGTCGACCTTATGATTACTACGTACGTATGAATGTTTGTGTTTATGTGTTCTATTTAGAATGTGCATTGATTTTAATAACTGAGGGTTGTTGATTTAGGTTAATGCAGTAAAATGTGGACGCATACAAGTTGATGGAGAGATGGTCCCAGTTTCCTACATTGTTAAATCTTCCCAAAAGATTAGCCATTTCTTGCACAGGTTTCCTAATCATTTCACTTGGTTGTAATGTAAGTTAGAGGTGTCTTGGATTTATGGGTTTTTTATGGATTGATTGATTTCGATAAGGTTGTTGTAGGCATGAACCTCCGGTTATAGATTTGGGTGTTTCCGTTCTTCAAGAAGAAGACGATGTTGTTACTGTTTTCAAGCCACCAACTGTTCCTGTAAGTGTGCTGTGACTCGACATTTTCTGCTAATGAATGAACTCGTTATACCTACATGCGAATTGTTAAAACCATTTCCTAAAGTAACACTAATGTGGTCATTGTGTGTCGAGGTTTGGTTTGTAATGTCAATGTTCTAAGAGTGTTTTGTGTGATTGAACATCTATCCTCTCCCACTTTTCGTTTTAGGTTGTTATTAAGTTGATGTGTTATTGCTCTGTAGGTTCATCCTTGTGGTCAATATCGGAAGAATACCATTGTCGGAATCCTTCAGGCCGAACATGATTTAGCGCCTCTCTTTCGTATCCAAGCATTATACTTTGGAAACATGCATCCTAGCTAGACATGGTTCATGGAAAAGGCTATGGAAGTTTAAATAGCTTCTTGTGCTTCGGCATTGCGATTTTTTCCCCTTCTTTTTCTATATGATTTTGCTATTGCCAGTTATATTTCCCATAACTCCATCATAGCGGTACATCGGCTGGATCGTCTTGTCTCAGGACTTCTTATCTTGGCCAGAAATGCATCAAAAGCAGATCTGTTCAGGCAACAGGTGAGTCTGTTGTTTTGTTCATCATTGTTGTTCATTGGAATGGATAATCATGTTTAAAAATAAGATCGATATAGTAATCCAAAAATATTGACAGGAGTTTGTGACTCTGCTGTTATAATCCTGTTCATCATTGCAGATTGAAGCTGGGGTTGTGCAGAAACAGTATGTTGCAAAAGTTATTGGGATTTTTCCAGAGGATGAGGTAAATCCTTGTCTAATAAAATGATTTCTACGTGTTATTTAATTTTATGACTTCTCAGTTCTCTCCTATGGACTCTGTGAATTGTTGAGATGACTATGCATTCTGAATGTAAGAATTTGTATCATTTACAAGCGGTGAGTTTAATAACTGTATCCATTGTAAAGGTTCTCATAATTGGTTGGTGTTGAAATATGCCAATTGGCAGCTGCTGGTTACCTACGTATTTAACTAATACAGTTTTTTGAAAATTATGCTGATGGTTTGCTGGTTAATGGTTCTTATCTATTTAACATCTACTTTTTGAATTTTTATGCCAGCAAGTTGTTGATGTTAAAATAAACTATAATGCTCGAGAAGGGAGAAGCACGACAGAGGTGAGGCTTTGTTGATTTCTCTCTATCAGGAGCCATAGCTGCTTCAAAGTGCATCCTCCACTTTCATAATAACATCTAAGTTATAGATCTTCTGATCATATGTTCATTATGAAGTATTCATTTGTACCACGGCGGATATCAGGTGATAAGGCTTCTTTCCGGATGAATAATATTCACTTGTGTTTTTTTTCAATTAATTTGTGTTACATACATCAGTAGTCTTCTTTGTGTTAACACATGGTGTAATTTGTGTCAATCTTGCATGATTGTACGGGTGCTTTCAAATTTGGGGTCTTTTTTTTTTTTCCCCATAATCCTCACTGCAATTCTCTGATGTTACTTTGTATTATAATCGCTGTTCTGCTGATGAGTTATATACCTATGGTGGTTGAAAATGCTGAGCAGTTTATTTACCTCTAGTCTTACAGGGCGGTTGATTCATTGCAGTACACTGATTCTTAGAATTTATAATTTCTTCAGGTCATTGACTTTCATGCCAATTCTTCTGTGAAGGGGAAGCCTTCTTGTACAAAGTTTACTAGGATAAGAATCAATGGAACTCATAGCATCGTGTTATGTAAACCAATCACTGGCCGAACTCATCAAGTAAGGGAACTTCTGAACAAGAAATTGCTGTTAGAAGTACATATTTTAACGGCTTCTTTTTGGTTTTTGTTGCTTTTTGCTAATATTGGCTCTTATCTTTTAAAATAAATTTTATCTTTGGGAAAGAATGATGGGTGTTCTTGATGAGTAGTGGTAGCAAATTGTAGAAGTCTTGAGGAATATACAAGGGCTAAATGGTTAATGACTAATTGAGCCTCGTACAAGCAAATGAGAAACCATGCTAGCCGAAGAGGGAGCAGGAGCTATAGCAACAGAGTAGCTGCTCATTCAGAATCCCAGGATAATAAATTACTATATGTCTAAACCCTCTTTGTTTTGGAACACAAATGAGTCCGGCTTGTTAGGATTCTTTGAATTTTCATCCTTTCTTGACATGAGCAATTCCTCATTTTGTATTCTTCGATACATACAGTTGCTCTTCTTGAAAATGCAAACATGTTAAATGGCTTAATTTAAGCCTACTGATTTTATGGATTCATCTTTATTGGTCAATCTTTCTTCTTCTTGCTAAACTTCTTGCCTTTTACGTTAACAATGCCCTTTATTCATTCTCAATAAGAAGATTTACCCATTTTTTCCTTCCTCATATCTTAACTTAGGATCCATCTTCTTTGGGTATATGACATTTACATGCCACAGTTTAAATCATCTCCTTTTTCTTCTTTTCATGTAAACTCATGAATGAGATTGTGTTGACATCCATTTTACTGATGGATATGGTGAAATTATAATGTGTGCTAATCAATTTATTTCTCTCTCTTCTTATCTTTTAAAATAAATTTTATCTTTGGGAAAGAATGATGGGTGTTCTTGATGAGTAGTGGTAGCAAATTGTAG
>JANSVA010000006.1:40409170-40423553 GCA_025504915.1 Erythroxylum reticulatum
TAAACGACGAAATTTCATCGTTAAAATAAACTACTGACAAACCAAATCATCGTTAAAATGACCTTAGTTAAAGGTAGCCAACGACAATCTTTATCTCTCTGAACATGTTCAGAACCGCTCCACTAATGGGAGGACTGCTGATAGAGCTGCTTTCAATTGTAGCAATTCTCCTCCATCAGGAAATAATTCATGTAAACGTGAAGACAATTGTGAGGAAGATTTCAGCATTGATCCAATGTGCACAAATTGTCCAAATTTGACTCCAAAAGGGTGAGACTTCAACCTGTGATGGTACTTTTGGTAGGATGCATATTTGTCAAGTTTCACTTGTGCTTACTATAAATGTGGATTTGTGCTGTAACATGTGTGATGCTATTATGGTACAATGGCTGCAGTCTGCACTAAATTACTTACAGATTGCAACACAATTGAGTCTAATAAAGCATAAACCAAGGATTTTTTGAAATCTTGCTCAAGTTGACATTTTAATTGCTGTTGCCAAAGATGAAATTTCACACTTCCCTGCTGACAAAGTAGGAAATATAAATTCGTGGTATTGTTGCATCTTTTTTTTTTTTCCTTATTTGAAATTAACACTTACTACAACGCGTATTCAGTCAATTTCCTTGCCTTATATCTTCTTTCCATATCTACGTTAACATTCCAAATTGCATCATGTCTACTTACTGTCATTTATCTTCTGCTTATAGTGCCCGTGGAAAGAGGTGGGGGCACAATTTTATTAATAAATTGGTGGTTGTTTTACCATAATCTCATTAGTTGCTTACACCTGAATTGTGGTATTGTTGGTTCCAGTTGACTTTTATCTGAATGCGTGTTGCATTTTCATGTAAAATGTGTGCATATACTTGCTTCTGAGTTTTGTTTTCGTTTCTTGTAGATATGATGAGCTTGAAGAAGGTTTATGGCTTCATTGTGTGCAATACTCTGGACCTGGATGGGTTTATAAATGTCCTTATCCAAATTGGGCAACTATATCGTAGTTTGTACCTTCTTCCTCCTCTTATTTCATTTTCCCCATTCATATTCAATTATTAAAATCAAAAGCTTGTGCTTCCAGAGTTTCCTAGCACTTTCATGATAATGTTATTGTCCCTTTGTCTTCTTGTCAATTAAAAAAATGCAATTTTTTATATTTCTTCAACCTATAACAGAAGACTGAAATTACGTTTATATATAATAATAGTATGTACTTCCTTTCATACCTGCAAAGTGAGTGTATGTGTATAATCTGTATGGATATTATCAAGCAAGTCTTTGTAATCGAATGTATTTGTCAATCGTTTCTCATGCCAATTGTTGAACTTTTAAGAGAATGTTTTGTTTATTTTGAAAGAAGGATAGAGTTGTGATGCATCCGTAGTTGTCCATACTTCCTGGGAAAATATAAACGGCTTTTTCATGCCAATTGTTAAACGTAGAAGAAGTCTTGGTTTTGCAGGAAACTAAGACCTGGTTAGATATGCGCCTCAACTTTTGCTTTGGTTTTGAAGGATTGATTGAAAAGATGTATATGTTTAGCCCATGCGGTACAATGGGATGTCGAATATCTTTAAAATGCTGATGATACCAACATTTTTAAAAGTAAACTTATTATCTATAGAGGATTGACATCCACTTTTTGTGTTGATTAGCGGCTTGCTTTGATCATAAAGTATTAAAAAGTAGTCCAGGTCCTCTTCATCTATCATGCCATGGAGCATAAGCATTGCATCAGCCACTAGCTCAATGGAGTTGAAAGTTACGACAATTAATTTGGATTAGAGACAAAAAGTTGCACATCTAATCTGGATTACTCAGTAGATAAACTTGTGATTCTTGCAAATGATTGAAGTTACTTGCAGCATTAGCTTACTTAATACGTGTTTTGTGGTTAAATGGAGAAGTTCCATTTGCAGGGGAGCATATGAATTAACATAATGAATGTCATGACATCTAACAATGTCCAATTATGTATAAGATTGGTCTTTGATGGGTTGTTTTTCTTGAAGTTTTACAAAAACTCGTTTGATACCTAATATTATGATGACCATGTAATTTTTTACAAATTAACTATGCTGCAGCCATGTATATAAAGCTTAATATGCATAAAACATTTGCTTCAACATTTTTTAAAGTTATCACGATTGTAACTAGGGATGAGAATGCTTATAAATATATGGACTAAAAAGAGAAAAGCTTAACGCAAGCAAGCACAAAAAGTAGGCAATTATTTGTTATCACCTGTTGTTATACTCTGCATGCATTACAAATATGAATCTCAAAGAGATTGCCTTTTTGCGGACCAAATTTACTAAATGATTAATACGTAAAGTTGCTTCTTTGTGATTAAAATGTCATTGGTTTAAGTTATACAAATAACTTCTTTGTAAAAATATAAAAGAAAGATTACGTATATTTAGAGAGCCTTATATACTGAATATGTTTGATTTTAACTTTTTGACTTCCTAAAATGGACAACCCTTGTCCTAATTTATCCATAGCATCTCAATGAAAATAATTAATATAAATAAGAAAATTGTGTTTTTTTTTATTTTCATTCATTTTGGAAATTATAATTCAAATGAATATTCTACAAAAGAGGAATTCATACAATACCATTGGAGATAAGGTTCATTTGATAAAACTACACATTATATATGTTAAACATTGCTAGTGGCTGTATGTGCTGGTTGTCTCAAACAAAAACTAAGCTCCTCTAATTAATGAAGAAAAATTCCCACATAGCCAAACCCCATAGAATCTCGTCTAAAGGAATATTTGTTCAAATATTATCAGTGTATAGTACTTGAAAGTGCTGTGATCACAACCAAGAACTGTTTCTATTAGCAATTAAGTGCCACCCCAACTCTCTGAAAAGGGTTGGAAGCGATTTGGCTGAAATGCCCTAAACTAGAGATACCAATAAGTTCCCTCATTATTTAGACACATATGAGATTAATTATTGCCATCTTTTGTGTAGCAATAAGACCACAATTGATTATATGCAAACTATGGATAGAGTTTGCTTTCTTTCTTTTATGGTACACGTGCCACGAAAGTAGGAACAAGTTGGTGCCAAGGATGACGGGAGATGGGGTTATCCTCTCAAAAGTTGAACACTTTTCTCTTTTATATTGTAAATTTGTTAGTCTTATTAATTAATATTGAGAAATAAAATAGAAAGTAGTTTGCATTAAGCAAAAAAAGAAATTTGCAAATTCAATTTTGTCCAATTAATTGGACTTGTACACATACTTTAGCATCAAAATATTCAAAAACTAAAGAAAACAAAAATAAGAGAGTGTTAAGAACTTGAGTTTGAATTTTAAAGTTTAAACTTGTTAAATAACTTATTTGGAGCAATAATTTGTAAATTATTTTAGTGTTTCCAAAATTTATTATTAAATACTTAAATAAAGAAATGGATGATTCCCACATGTAATTGGGAAATATGAGGGGATATTTCGTATTAAATTCAGGTTTACTTTATAATCAATTGACGATTACAATAAGAATCTATATATATATACTCCACTATTGAGATTTAGCAGGACATTGTCTTTGCTTTCTTGTTTTAGGAAGGTATCTTACGAACAGTTGTGACACAGCTGATAGAATTAGATTGTATTATGAGTTTATATTCTGAGGCTTAGTAGAGAATGGCAAAGCATCTCAAGTGATAAGATTCAACAAAGAAAATGTCTAAGCCACCTTTTACTGTCTCATCTCCTACCAGTTAACTAACTGTTCCTGTATAGCTGCTCTACTTTGTGACCCAGTTGGTGAAACATTCAGATTGAGGAACATTGCTAGTTGGCGAAACCCTAGAAGGCCATTAAAGTAGTGTAGGGCATCAAGCATCCACCATTTTTAGCTAACTTCCTGTTAACAAAAGAGAAATGTGGGGCATATATATTATGTACATACATTTGTCATGTTGATCGAGGATTAATTAGCTTATTTTTGTCCTAAAACGACAAGGGTCGTACTATATATGCTGGTAAGCTTCACCTGTGTCCACGATCTAAAGGAGGAGATATACCACTTGGTTCACTCATCTAATTAACAAGTCTCATCTCTTCTTTTCTTTCCTTTCTTTCGCCTCAAACGTATCATTACAGGTAATGTGCCCTATAAAATGGGATTAAAGAATATATGAATTATATAAAGTATAAAGTTCCAGCCTTTTGTTATGCCAACGTCATGGCTTTTTCCCTTTGGATAGAAGATTTGCATGTTTTAAAAAATGATGGATAGGATTGGCTAGGTGATCTCAGTTAAGGTCATCATTTGGATAACTAATTGCAGATTAGGCCTTAATTTCTAATGTTATCTATAGTATAAAAGACAATTGATTACATCTCCAATGCAAAAACAAACCCTAATTTTCCCAAAAATCCAAAGTCAATTGTAGTTCACAACATTTTCTTACCTTTTTAATTAATATGCATTATCTAACTAATTAATTGTAATTGTATTTATATAATTTAAGATTTTAAAAGTTCAATTAAAAATTTGATAATTACTAAACTAATCGATTTAATGCTTATATTATCACTCTTTAAGTTTTAATTAGTACTACATGACGTATAGAAAAGTATTTGAGAATCTCTTTTAGGTGTTTTGAAGTTAATGTGACTTCCACCTAACTCACATATTACATTATCAAAACTGTCTTATAAATTAATTAACATGATTTATAAAACCTATTTATTTACTACACTCAAATAATAATACATCATCTGAATCAACTTTTTAATTTTTCATATAGTGATTATTCAATTTTATTGATATTAAGAATTACATTAAAACCTTCAAACAATGATAAAAATTTAGCTTCAAAAAAAATATTTGACTCTTTTATTAAATTATAAATGAGAAAATTATCAATACTCGAACCTTTCGATCAAAATTACACGGTAAGAACTTGAGAGCTTTCTGATTCAGACCTAACACCTTGCGTGCAAAACAAATCTCATACTCATCAAAATGGAAATCATCACTTTGAAGAGTAAAGCATGATCAATCAATCATTCAGGTGTTCTTAGAAACTTTTATAGGATCATGTAGACTACAGCTTGATGTTGATAATATAAATTGGAAAGGGAAAGCACAAGAACACGAGGGCTTAGTGGTGCTCCAGATATACACGTTTGCGAGTAGAGGAGCATGCAATCCTTGTGCAATTCTCCCAGATGACTTGACTAAAGTACGTTTTATATTATCCTAAGAAAAACATATCTAAGATGTTGTCGCCCTTCGTCATAAATCAATGCACCAGTTTAGTCTAATAATTAATATTGTTTCTGGACATATTAGTTTTACACAATTTAATTTTATCAAACAAAAGGAAGATAGATAATTCTCCATATTAGTTGATAGTTTAATTTAATTAAAAATTGAATTAATTAAATATGTGATTAAGTTTATTTAGAAACTGCTAATTTGTTGTTACGAGCGATCTATCACAATAATCAAAGAACAAGTACGAAAATCACAAATATACACAGATTTACGTGGTTCATCAAAATTTGGCTACGTCCACGGGAGGCTAGAGTTTTTATTTCACTGTGAATTGTTTTTCGACATCGGTACACTAAAAGAATAGAACATATATCGTGGGCCTGGTGTACAGTCTAAAATATATTATCAGGCTCTATATCTCAACAATTCTCCTACTTAAAGACTGATCCAGTCAACCTAACCATCTTCATTCCCCGTGCCAATGTGCCCAACAAACTCACCTAGCCATAACATTTCTCACGCTATGGTAGAAGACCAACTGAGGCCTTGCACAACCTCAGTTTCCCAGCATCAACACCTTTAGTCAACATGTTTTCTGGATTCTTAGCACCGTCAATCTTCTTCAAACACATCTCACCTTCTTCCACCAAACTGTGAGTGAAATGGTACCTACAATTAATATGCTTGGTTCCAAAATGATAAACTGGATTTTTCACCAGCTGTATGACATTCTGACTATCAGTAAAGAGAACCTTGTCATGTTGCTTCTTGCCCAACTCTTCCAAGTAATCAGTCAACCATATTATCTCCTTACTATCTTCGGCTATTGCAACATATTTAGCCTCTGTAGATGACATAGAGACGCACTTCTAAAGTTTAGACATCTAGCTCACTGCTATCCATCTATAGTGTAGAAATACCCGGATGTACTCTTACTTGAATCCACATCTCCACTAATATCAGCATCAACAAAACCCTCTAGTACTACTTTGCCATTCCCATAATAAAGTGAGGTGCTAACTATTTCTTTCAAATATTTTAGAAGCCACTTCACAGCTTCCCAATGCTGTTTTCCTAGATCTGACATGTATTTGCTCATAGCTCCCACAGTATGTGTTATATTAGGCCTAGTGCAGACCATAACATACATCAAAACCCCAACTGCAGAAGCATAAGGCACTTTTGCAATATGCTCACGTTTCTCAGTTGTCTTAGGTGATTGCTCCTTTGACAATTTGAGATGGTTAGCTAAAGGCGAGCTCCTGGGTTTAATATCATTAACTCTGAACTTGGACAACACCTTTTCAACGTATTGCTCCTGGGATAGAATTAGAATTCCAGCAGACTAATCTCGAGAAATCCTTATCCCTAGAATCTGCTTTGCTGCACCTAAATCTTTCATCTTAAATTCTGATGACAATTTCCCTTTAAGAGTAATTATATCCTCCATACTTGAACCTGCAATCAACATATCATCCACATACAAGAGTAAAATAACAAAGGAATCAGTAAACTTCTTGATGTAATAACACTGATCCTTTTCACTACTGTGAAAGTCGTTTCTGAACATGAAAGAGTCAAACTTCTTGTACCACTGTCTAGGAGCCTTCTTCAATCCATACAAACTTCTCTTAAGCTTACACACCATGTGTTCCTTACCAGGAACCTCATATCCTTAAGGTTACTGCATCTAGATTTCTTCCTCCAGATCTCCATATAAAAATGCTATTTTTACATCCATCTGCTCAAGGTGCAAGTCCTCTGCTGTAACAATACTCAGCAAAATTCTGATTGTAGTTAGCTTCACAACATGATAAAATATTTCAGTGTAGTTAATACCTTTCCTTTGTGAATATCCTTTAACTACTAATCGAGCCTTGAACCTAATTGTACCATCAGTTTCATTCTTGATCCTGTAGACCCACTTGTTAAACAGAGCTTTCTTCCTTGCAGGCAACGCAGTTAACTCCTAAGTATCATTCTTCTCAAGTGACCATATCTTATTATCCATGGCTTGCTCCCATTTGATTGAATCCTTCACCTGCAAAGCCTCATCAAAGGATTCTGGTTCCCCTCCATCAGTCAACAACAAATAATGCAAGGATAGTTAATACATGTCTGGTAACCTGGTAACTCTGGTAGATCTCCTCAACATTGGCTCAGGTGTGACTGGTTCCTATTCTGGTTTTGCAGTAATATTTTCTGAATTTTCTTGCAATTCAACCTCAGCTCCCATTTCTTTTGCATCTTTAGATCGCACCCCAAACTTGTCCTTATACAGGACATTCTCATCAAATGTCACATCATAGTGTCTCAAAATCTTCCTATTCTTATCATCCCAAAATCTATATCCAAACTGATCCGAACCATACTTAATGAAATAGCACTTCAAAGCCTTTGCATCAAGCTTGTCTCTCTTCTCTTGATCAATATGAACATAAGCAGCACATCCAAAGGTCCGAAGGTGAGTAAACTTGACCTCCTTACCCGACCAAACCTCTTCTGGCATCTTGAAATCCAAAGGAACTGAAGGTCCTCTATTTATCAAGTATGTTGATGTGCTTACTGCATCTGCCCAAAACGTTTTTGACAGCCCAACATGCAGTCTCATGCTTCTTGCTCACTCATTCAACGTTCTGTTCATCCTTTCAACAATCTTATTCTTTCTTGCCTTGCTAGGAACTGTCCTGGTGTACCTGATTCCCTCGTCATCATATAACTTCTTAAATTCTATAGAATCATACTCTCCACCGATATCAGGCCTTAAGCATTTGATCTTCAACCCAGTCTGATTTTCAACTTAAGCCTTCCACCTCTAAAGCTAAAAAATAAATCTGACTTATGTTTTACAAAGTAAACCCATACCTTCTTACTGAAGTCATCAATAAAAGTAACGTAGCACCTCGAACCACCAAGGGAGGAGACTGGAGATGGTCCCCACCGTCTGTGTGTACTAATTCTAACCGTTCTGTCTTTTCTTCTCTGCTAGCCTTTATGAAACTAACCCGTTTCAGCTTTCCCAAATCACAAGTCTCACAAAAATCCATATCAACATATTTCAAACCTTGCAGATACCCCTTTGAAGCTAGCATCTTCATCCCCTTCTGACTCATGTGTCCTAGTCTATTATGCCATAGACTCGAGTTCTATACACTATCGATTACATCAACTATGTTCGAACACCTTGCGGTACTATATAAAGTTTCAGATTTTGTGCTCCATGCTATCACCATAGTTCCCTTCACAATTTTCCTGGAACTCTCTCCGAACATTGCCTTATAACCCATGCTGTCCAATTGACCAATAGAAATCAGATTCTTCTTCAAATCAGGAATATATCTGACATCCAGCAACTTCCATTTACTCCCACCTAAGGTCTGGATACACACATCCCCCTTTCCAGTAATTTCCAAGGCTTTATTATCAGCAAGATACACCTTCCTAAAATTTCCATACTTGAAATTATAGAATAACTCTCTGCTCGAAGAAGAATAGAATGACACACTGGAATCAAGTATCCAGGAGTCAATCGGACTATCCACACTAAGAATTAAGACGCCATCAATTTCTTCCGTAGAACGTACAAAATCATCATCTTCATGGGGCTTATTGTTTTTTTGGCCTTTCTTCTTCTTAGATTTAAGGCAGTCCTTCTCGAAGTGTCCTTTTTCACCACAGTCCCAACAAGTGACCTCCTTTCTGCCTTGAGATTTTTCCTGCCCTTTTGATTTCGATCGACCATGTTTACTATGACCTTCCTTCGACTTTCTCCTACCCCTTCCCTCGACACTGAGTGCATTACCAGACGAATCCCTGATTTTCCTTTTGCGAATGCTCTTGCTCAACATCTCGGACTTCATCAAACATTAGCTTCTCAGACCCATGCAAACTATTAATTGCAGAAACAACAGTATCCAACGACTCGTGTAGAGAGGGCATCAAAATTAGGGCTCTAATCTCATCATCAAAATTAATGTCAACAGAGCTTAATTGATTGATAATCATATTAAACTCGTTAATATGATCTGTGATAGATCCACTTTTAGACATCTCCAGATTGAACAAATGACGCTTCAAATATACCTTATTAATAATCAATGATTTTTCATACAATGTTTGCCAAAGCCTTTAGTACTCCTGTAGTCGTCATCTCCTTAACGATGTTGAAGGCAATGTTTCTCACCAATGCCAAACGAATCAACCATAGAGTTTGTCGATCTTTCAGATCCCAAATCTCCTATCTCATGATTTCTGGTTTCATCCCTGACAAAGGTTTATGGAGGTTTCTCTGATGCAGGTAATCTTCCATCTGCATCTTCCAGAAACCAAAATTGTTTCCATTGAATGTTTCAATTTGAATCTTCCCGCTTTCCATCTTTTCATATTGTTGTGACACGAACCAAGCTCTGATACAAGTTGTTACAAGCGATCAATCACAATAATCAAAGAATAAGTACGAAAATTATAAACACACACAGATTTATGTGGTTCACCAAAATTTGGCTAAATCTATGGGTGGCTAGAGTATTTATTTCACTGTGAATTATTTTTCAACATCGGTACACTAGGAGAATAGAACCTATATCGTGAGCCTGGTGTACAGTCCAAAATATATTATCAGACTCCATATCTCAACATTTTTGTTATATAAAAAATAATTTATCTTTATAATTAACTTTAAATATATGTTTAAGTGATTTAAAATAAAGTTTTTAAATATATTATTTTATAAGTAAAGATTTTTTATTTAATTTATCACTTCATTTTAAATTTTATATTTTTACTTTTACATTATTTTATGAATTAAAAAGAATACAAATTCTTTTATTAGAAATTATTTATTAACTTATTTGGGTCTAGTACCTATATATATCAATTTCAAAAAAATTCACTCAAAAATCTATATGTATACAATACATACATATATATATATACATATATATATATATATATCAATTTCAAAAAAATTCACTCAAAAATCTATATGTACACAATACCAGTATTTTTTAACAACTTTGAGTCCAGCCTTCTTTTTGCATTATTACAGATACAAAAATAATGAAAAATTTTGGATTCAACTACTCCATTTAGATCAGGTGAATTCAGATGAATTCAATAATAAATATTTGTTGGCATTCCAACCTTCTCTTTTCGGGCCTACCTAAAAGAGAATTTTGACCTAAATATTTGAATATGACTAATTATATATATAAATTTTTGAGCGAATTTTTTTAAAAATTGTACAAGACCCAAATAAGTTTATAAATAATTGCTAATATCATATCTCAACTAAAAATTTAAGATAATATTTCTTTATAAATAAACCATTCATCTATATCCTGTGTTCATTATGATCATCAACATCCTGTATACGTGCAATTTGCTTTATATGAGTTCCTTTAAAGATAGGAAGCAAATGGAAAGCAATGACATCATTCATTGATCTGAAGATAACAAGATGCAGTGGTGCGCTACTCTTTACTCTTTATGGCTAATCGAGAGACATACAAAGGCAACAAGTATGTACTAAAGTGGCATTCTTATAGCTCTCAACGTGTGTCAATGTCATTTCTACAACTTTGGCTGTGAACTGTGAATATGATTGGTGTCATGGAGCATCGATGATCTAATAACACGTATGTTCAATAGTTATATTTCAGTCTAAAAGCTTTACATTATTAGCAGTCTTTGTCATTAGATGACAAGAAAAAGTTTTAGTAAGATATCATTAAAAAGTGAAAAAACTCTACCCAAGTTCAACTGTACTTTTTTATTAAGATTAATTATATTTCTTTTTTTTATAGGCCACTCGATTGTGTGGTATATAATTTATGAAAAAAATAATGTGATTAATAGTTATTAACACCATAAATAATAAAATAAAATTTTTGAAATGAATTTTTTAATTGAAAATAATAATAACTAAAAAATTAAATTTTAAAATAAAAAATTGTTGATTGTATAACTGATCTCATAATTTATTATATAGTTTTTTAAAATCTGAGTTTGGAAAAAAAAAGTATCTATGTGATCACAAAAAATATGAAAATATCATTATAATAGTGAATGACAAATTGATAAATGATTTATTCCCTTCTCATACTAAATGATTTATTTTAATTCTCATAGCATAAATATTTATCTAAAAGTGAAACATATATATTTCATGTTACCAAACTCAACAAAGTTTTAATGATTACTGAAATAAAATTTATGTTATTGCATGATAATAGGGTTGAGTGTTCAGTCCTAGATCGATGCTTCAATGGCAGGTCAGGTGAGGTTACTAAAGATAAAGAAACATTATATAATTAATTATAATAAAATAGCATGAAACCAATACTTCGGTATCACCTAAGGACTTGCAATCATTTGATATTAATTACATGAAGCGATATAACATAGGCAGAAGGATTACGTATTGTCATGCTATAAGCAAAAAGGTATATAAGTTGATCATATGATTGTTAAATACAAAATTAAAATTCTTATTTACTCGAAAGTAAACATAAATTACATGCAGATTTAGAGGAAGAGCTTGTGTCTCTCTTTTGAATCTTTTTCACTACAACTTGAGAGAGACTTACGACGTGCAGCTTTTATGCCTAAAAGTAACAAAACAGAGACCATATCACATAAACAATTTTACATGCAAATTAGAACCACACGCCCCATCAAACTGTGACAATGACATAGAGTGCCATGTCTTGCTTGTTTGGCTTGCATGTTTCCTTCTCAAGTACTACTGCATTTCCATCACCGTTCAGCTGAGGAACCACCGCATTTAGGTCGGAGCAGATTGTCGAGCTAACCTTGGCCACGTCCACAATGTGTACTTCTGATAATTGTTGATGCTTTGGATCTGTTTCCTCGACAATTTTCTTGGGACTATTCTTATAAATCACATAAAGTACCATCTGCACAAGACCAAACGCAAAGCCTAGTATGTTTGGAATCTGCATAAAAAGGATAAAACATGTTAATGAAAAAACAGTAATTGAATCGAAAGTTTTCATATGTTGTTTAGTTATGTATGAACTTACAGCAACAAAAGGGTCTCTCTTTAGATACCCAAAGAAGAACCACATGACTGCACTCAGAGTAAGGAAGAAGGATAGATAAAATGGCATGAACTCCACGCTCTTGGTTTTTATAACTTTTCTCTGCAGAAAGATGTCGATTTAAGAGGGTTAAAACCTTGTTATCAACTTTAAAACTTTGTAGCTAAGTTGTGGTATTTTGAGGCATTCTTACCAAAATGCATAGAGGGGCAGCGAATACACACAAGGAGAATATCATGTTAATCCACCCAAGAACTTTTACGCGCTTTTCTCCATGGGTAAGGGAAAGAGTTAAAATACTGATCAAACCGAATCCAAAAACGTTGAACAAGAGGACAAGCTTCAAGGTGACAATCTGCATATAAACGGATTACTTTGAATCAGTTTACTGATACAGTTAAAAGAGTTTCCAGAAGTGGCAGAAAAGAGATGTTGTTTTGAATACCTTGTCCTTCTTAGTGCCATAGATAAGGTAGATAGTGATGTAGATTATCTCCATACAAAAGGTGAATGAGTTGATGGTGATTAGAAGAGTGCAATCTTCCTGGAAAATCGCATAGAACAGCCACAACATAGCACTAAAGAGTGCAATCACATAAGGAATAGATTGAAATCCTTCGCTTGTTTTCTTCTTGTAAATCGCATAAAATGTGGGCCTGCAATGCATTCGATTGCTGGTAAGTTGGTGAGTTCATAAGGAAGAATGTTAAAGAGATGTTCGTGTAAGATGTAAACTTACACAGGAGCAAGGCAGACCATACAGGAGATAACGTTGCCTAAAGAACAAGAATAACAGAAGGAAAAAGGAAAGTAAATAATCTGAATCAGTATATAAAAGAATGGAGAAGTATAGGAGCATGCATGCATGAAACTACCAAAGAGAGACTCTGCATCTACCTAGAAGACCAAAAACGAACATCCATGAAAAAGCCATTCTCAATCTACAAAGTTAATAAGGATCGACCCTCTCCCTCTATTTATCTCTCAAGCAATGTTCTTAAGAGAAACTGATCAACCAATGTCTTGCAGAAACAAGCGATGGTTTTAAGACACTTATATAGGCAAGCAAGAAGTAGTGCCAAGAAGCAATAGGGTCTAGAGTAGTGTGATGGGAAAGAAGTGGGTATAACACACACAACGATTAATCGATAAATCTTCCCCCACTTGAATGAATCTATTAGGAGTAATAATGAGCAGAAATTGGCAGCAAAGCAAATGATCACAAGCTGCACCAATAATGCACAAATCAAAAACTAATCACAAAACACAACAATTATTTAACGTGGCAAAAACTTTTTCGGTGTGAAGGATAAAAAATCACAGGACCTCTTTTGGTCCAAGCAAATGAAATCTACTATCACAAATACTGTCTTACAGAAATCAATAGCCACAAATCCAGAAATTAAAGGCTCAATCTCATACAGCTACAAATTAAAGTAGAGAACTACACACAGAGAAGAATCACAACAAAGGCTTCTGTTCTAACAAATTCTGGAAAAGTTCCAGCCGTCCAAATCCAATCTCCACCGTTCAAAACAAAGAACAATAAGTAAGGAACATGCTCACCAAAATTCAGCCCGATCAAACAAAAAATGGTAGACCAAAATTAGAATATGATGAAGCTCATTGAGACCAGTCCCTTTTTGGATCCAAAAACTCAACTTCCAGACCTCGAAAACAAATCTCCACTGTTCAGAATGGAGAACAATATGTCTAGAAACTGTAAACCAAAAATGAGACCGATCTAACGGTGAACGACTTCCCAGTGGCCGGAAAAGTAAAACGGGTTGAGTGAAAATTCTCTCCTTTTGTAAAGACAAAATCTCTCTTCTCTCCCCTCTCTCTTCTCTTTCTCTCTTTCTTCTCTCACTCACTCTTGGCAACTGCTGAATATTTAATTGATAGTACAAAAATCAACCTAATGGGTTAAAAAATAAAATGGGCTTTAACAAATTTATGAGTTTTACCACATAGGAGGGAACTCAAACCTAACATAGTAATAGGTCGTGGCACTGTAATTGTGGTTAGGATCCAAACATCAACTGGGAGTGTTCCTTTCCAGTTGGTCCTAATGG
>JANSVA010000006.1:40440376-40450991 GCA_025504915.1 Erythroxylum reticulatum
TATGACACTTTGTAAGCGAATTATGATACCATGCCATATGAAGTGAATGTAGTGATCGAACGTAGCGTGCCCTTATTATAGGATATGTGCCGGAATGACCTCCGGACATCCTGGAGTGTACCTAGCGGTAAAGGGGCGCTACATACCATGCATTGAAATTCCTTAATATTCTAACCCCTAATATGGGGCGTTACAGTTTGGGTCCAAAAGAGTTTTCTAGAGCATGTTAGAATCGTCAGGAAGATTCTAAAAGCTTTTGGAATATGGTAGAAGCTTATAGAAGACCTTTGAAGCTTCTAGAACATGGTAGAAGACTATGGAAGCTTGTGGAAGCTTATGGAACATTGTGGAACAATATGAAACATTAAAGAAGCTTGTAAAATGTTATAGATATGTACATAATGTACATGAAGTATGTAGAGTAGTGTAGAGAATTCTACATGGTGATTGTAAGCCTTTGGATCAAATAAATCCTAACCATCCATTGAGGAGGTGGAACGCTATAAGTACCTAAAGGACTTCATTTATAGCATACAAAGAAGTTCTTAGCCACTGTCTTGTAAAAGCTTTCTTGAGCAATAGAAGCTTTCTCCAAGTTTCCTCATTTTTGTTTTTGATTTATCCTTTATCTTTACTAACTTGTGCTAACTTTGTTTCTAGCATTTGAGGGAGAGGCTGACTTAGTTGCGAGATGTACAATTAAGTTCCACGTGGTTCGTTGGTAACAAACTAAGTCCGTGACAATTGGTATCAATTCATCATTGCTTAGTAAAGATGTCGGGAATAAGTGGGACTACCAATATTAGAGAGGAGAAGAAGACCGATAGGGAGAGATCAAGGTCGAGGGATGTCTTGATGGACATCAATGGAAGGCTTGCAAAAGTGGAGCTCATGGCAGGCCAAAAGGCGAGAGAAGTTTGAGGATGTGGAGCACTAGATTGAGGAACTTGAGAAGGGGAAAGAAGAGTTCTAAGAGGAGATGCAAGGTGCCTTGAACATTGTCGCTTCGAAATGTCAAAACCTAGTGAAGGTCTTGGAGGAGTCTCTTTAATCTGAGATTCTCTATCTCAAGGAAGAGCTTGCAAAGGTTGTGGATGAGCTAGTCCTTTGCAAGAGGGTCATTGCTCAAAGGGAAAGCAATGTCATACCCACAGTAATCACTACTCCTTCAAAAGTGGTCGTTCCAAAGCCAAAGGCGTATTATGGGTCGAGGAACGCGAAGGAGATTGATAACTTCTTTTAGAGCTTGGAGCAAAACTCCAAGGCATTTGATGTCATGGTAGATGCCAAGAAGATTGGCAATGTCACTCTCTGCCTTGAGGATACCACAATGGTATGGTGGAGGAGAAGACATAGTGACATCGAGAGGGGCACTTACACCATGGACACCTGGGATGAGTTCAAGAAGAAACTCAAAAGGCAATTCTATCTTAAGAATGTCAGTTGGAGGTGAGAGTCAAGCTATAACATCTCACACAAAAGGGAGCATTCGAGACTATAAGGAGGAGTTTTCCGAAGTGCTATTGGAGATTCCTGACTATCTAGGTAAGGAAGTACTCTTTGCTTCTTTGGATGGTTTACAATATTGTGTTAAGTTAGAGATCCAAATGCATCGTGCATAAGACCTCGCCAATACTATTTCCATTGTTGAGTCACTTATCGAATTCAAAAAGCCTGAAAAACCCAAGTCTCACAAAGAAAAGGGTGAGCGGTGGAGACAACCATAAAAGAAAAGAAGGCTCCTACAAGTATGGCAAGCACAAGGAGGGCACAAGGAGGACAAAAGGGGGAAAGCAACAATCAGATGCTTCTTTTGTAAGGGATTACATAAGGTAAGGGACTGCCCAAAGAAGAGTAAGCTCTATGCCTTGATCGAAGAAAGGGAGGAGCAACGAAAACTCGAAGAGACCAAGATGGGATCACGAGCCAAAATTAACCTTTGGAGTTGTTCGTGGCGTCAAGATGTGCTTAGGTGAGTGGTCTGGCCTTGTTGATTTTTCAATTGTTCCTATGAATGATTATCCAATTGTGCTTGGATTAGAGTTCATGGATGGTGTTAAGCTCGTGTCGATTCCCTTCGCCACCACTATGTGCATCTTGGAGGAGGGTAATACATGTATGGTGCCTTTTTCATGAGAGGCAAGCCAACAAGTCAAGCAATTTTTGTCCATGCAACTTGTTAAGGGTGTGAAAAAGACACAACCCATATTCTTGGTGGCCATTAAAGAGGAGGAGCAAGCTTCATCAAGAGAACTACCCAAGGAGATTGCCCATGTGCTTGTGGAGTATAAGGATGTGATGCCCGCATAATTGCCGATGAGGCTCCCACCAAAGTGAAAGGTAGATCATAAGATCGAATTGGTGCAAGGTGCAAGTACACCAGGGACAGTACCCTATCGAATGGCACCTCCTGAGCTTAAGGAATTAAGAAGGCAACTTAAAGAGTTGTTGGATGCTGGCTATATCTAACTATTGAAAGCTCTATATGATGCACCTGTGCTTTTTCAAAAGAAGCACGATGGGTCACTCCGTTTATGCATCGACTGTAAGACGCTCAATAAAATCACCGTGAAGAACAAATATCCCATCTCATTGATTGTTGACTTGTTTGGTCAACTTATAGAGGGACAATGGTTTTCCCAGCTTGATTTAAGATCAGGCTATTATCAAGTGAGGATTGCGAAGGGAGATGAGCCAAAGATAGCATGTGTGACAAGATATAATTCCTTTGAGTTTTCAGTCATACCTTTTGGACTCACAAATGCACCTGCTGTATTTTGTACCCTCATAAATCAAGTGTTGTAACCCTTCTTGAACAAATTTGATGTGTTGTATTTGGATGATATTGTAGTATATAGTAGAATATTAGAAAAGCATGTTATGCACTTATGACAAGTTTTCCAAGTCTTAAGGAAAAACAAGCTATACGTGAAGAGGGAGAAATATGCTTTTGCACAATATGAAGTCATATTCTTGGGGCACATTGTGGGAGGAGGCAAGCTTAGGATGGACAAGTCCAAAATACAAGTCATCCATGATTAGGAGCCACCAAGGAAGGTGTTCGAGTTACCTACAAGGATATGATCGTGACCTACAAGGATACACGGATATGATTGTGGCCTACAAAAAGGACGTGACGAAGGTGTCGCTAGAATGAGTAGGGGAGAATGTTACGTTCTGCATGTTTTAAAGCCTACAAGATGAGGGTTGAGTCCAAAAGAGTTTTAGAGCATGTTGGAATCTTCAGGAAGATTTTGGAAGCTTCTGGAATATGGTAGAAGCTTACAGAATACCCTGGAAGCTTCTAGAACATGGTAGAAGACTATGGAAGCTTGTGGAAGCTTATAGAACATTATGGAACATTATAGAAGCTTGTAGAATGTTGTAGATATGTACATAATATACATAAAATATATGGAGTAGTATAAAGAATTCTAGATGGTGATTGTAAGCCCTTAGATCAAATGAATCCTAGCCATCCATTGATGAAGTGAAAGGCTAGAAATACGCAAGGGACTTTATTTGTAACATGCGTAGAAGTTCTTAGCCATTGTCTTGTAAAAGCTTTCTTGAGTAATAGAAGCATGTTCCAACTTTCCTCATTCTTGTTCTTGTTTTATTCTTCATCTTTACTAACTTGTACTAGCTTTATTTCTAACATTTGAGAGAGAGGCTAACTTAGTTGCGAGATGTACAACTAAGTGTCGTGAGGTTCGTTGGTAATAGGCTAAGTTCGTGACACCATGCAGTTCTAAAGTCCAAATGTAGCAATAAAATTTGGGCAAGTCTAATAAGCTCCCTTTTTAGGATCTAAGCCCTTCCTAGGAGAACATATTTGTCTACTGCTATTACTGGACTCAAATATATAATAATGTTCTGCTCCTAAGTTTGACAAGAACACATTCAGTGATCATAGGAATAACCTAAGAATTATGAGTTACTCATTGCCTATCATTTCTATTTATTTTGGTTATATTAAAATAATTTATAGTGGCTAAATTATACAAGATTTTAATTTATTACTCCCTTATCATCTTAAAATAATTAAAAAGTTAAGATGATTCCCTTTTTATTTCATAACAATATTCAAATGCATACGTGTTTTAACAAATTACTAATTTTCTAATGAATCATCGAAAAGCAAAGAAAGTTAGATCAACTCTGTATATATAAATAAATTTATTACCACCTCTTTATATTATAATGCTTTGGTTCTATGGTGTAGTGGTTAGCACTCTGGACTTTGAATCCAGCGACCTGGGTTCGACTCCCGGTAGGACCTCCTTTTGTTATTGAGTAGTTTGCTACTAGCTAAACCAAACAACCCATCAACACGAAGTCAGAAGCACGTGTACCTTTTCTCTTGTTTTTTTCTCGATGGATTAACGCAAAACTTTTTCTTTAAACACCCACCAAAAGCCAGGTAAGTACATACATTGCGTACGCAGAAGCCGCCGCCAAAATGAAAGGTCAAATAGCGAAGACAGAAAAAAGGTCGCAACAACCAACCTGAAAACGCCAAGCGAGTAATCGCAGCAGTGACAAAAACAGGAAAATCTCGAAGTTTTGTGATTACAAGAAATCAGCATTATCTGTGGACTCGTCCAAAGATGCACTGAAGAAGACAACATTAAAAACTTGTAAACGTACAATTCAACACCTCGTAAGTTAAAGAAAGAACAAAACCGGTAGTAATTAGCATTTACTAATTTGCTTTAGTTGACCGTTCCTCGACGATGACTTATAACGTAACTGAAGTATGACCCACGGTGGTGTTTGGCCAGATCGGACGCATCGTGGCCGTGAATAATTATGAATATTATTTTTGATCCTGACGCTGTTCAAATTTCAACAGTAGTTCAAATAAAGAAAGTCAAAATGGAAAAGGCCTTTTCTTTTCCTCTATTATTGAGAAAGTAGCCGCCTTTATTTGCTCTTGATCTGGGCCACTTTTTGGGGTTTTGTTTATTGGTTTTATTTTCAATTTTCCTATTTGGGTTTTATTTTTTTTTCCCGAGTTAACATTGTGAAGTGAACAGTTGTCTCTGTCTGTTTGTTGGGCGCTGAAATTTGGAACTTTAGAGGAAAGGGGGTGGCTTTTGTAAAGAGAAAAGAGATGAGGGAGATGTGTGTGCCGCCGCCGCCGCCACCTCCGCCTCCTGATTCGTCTGCCGGAGCTGATTCGGCCGCTGGAGAAGACGATGGGACGGATCGGCTCAGGATTTACCAAGACTGGAAAGGCAGTAACGTAAGCTACTCACTTACTTTCAATTGATCTGTTGTAACGCTTAATTTGATCAATCAGAAATCAAAAGGAAAGGTTATAGCTCATTCTAGGCTTGTGCTACGGGATTTTGGCTGATGAAAGCGTGATTATTGACTTGGGGTTTTGGAATATGGGCACTAGGGTTCGTCTTAAGTTTTGGAGTTTTAGTAGTCAGAAGGGAATTGGGCAAGTAAAGCGAGGACTTTTGGAGGTAGGATATGAGAGCTTTGAGCTTTGAGCTTCTTACAACAGTTTTGCTGGTTAATTGGCCGAGAATTTTGCAGTTAGGGTTGATTGTGAAGTGGATTCAGATCAATGTTTTAATTGAGTGACTCAATTCTTCTTGTTCCTTGAGAGATCCTCACAAGGTTCTAGTTAGGGTGGTGATTTTTCTACTTCTGTAGTCTTTCTAGGGGTGTTGTTCGTTTTGGCTTTTCCGTACAGAAATCTTTCTTTTTGCGGTATGCTCAACGCGTTCCTCTCTTTCATCTATTTCTTTCTATTTATAGTGTTTTACTTTTCTCGTAAGTAAGCCATATGATCAGTCCCAGAGTATCTATTAACTTGACAAGTTCTATGGTAACCAAGGCTTTGCCTTCTGTTGCACAACACTGAAGATGTACGATTCTTTAGCTTTAACTTCCCTACTCGAATAATTCACAAATGTCACGATTCTGCTACAATGTCAGTGATAAGAACAGATTTTCATACTTAAATACGAAGTCATGGACAAAATTTAGTGTTTGTAGAGTGAAGTATCCACTGAGTGGATGGAAGACCTTCAGTTTTCACTTATTCAAGCATTTAAACAGATCACCGTGGCCACAACGAAAGGAAATATTGCGAGAAGTGTTATAGGATTAAGCAAAGAATTACCTTTCTATTGCATCTTCTATCATTTGATTCTGTTAGTAATTCAACATTTTGTTCTATTTGCTTCCTCATCTGGGTTAGGTAATAATTGTCTAATATCATTTGTTTGCAGATATTCTTACTTCAAGGGAGGCTTATATTTGGACCGGATGCAAGATCACTTTTATTGACATTATTCCTTATTGTAGCCCCCGTTGTTGTTTTCTGTGTCTTCGTAGCAAGAAAGCTTATGGATGATTTCCATCATCACCTGGGGATATCAATAGTAGTAGTTGTTGTCATCCTGACATTCTTAGTAAGTTATCTTACCTCTATTGAGGAAAGAGTTCGTATGAACTTCTCACTGTTATGCTAATGACAGGAAAATCACATTTTCTGCTTTATTCTGTAACTAATGAACGCATGTACTTTTCAGGATTTGATCTTTCTTCTGCTAACCTCAGGAAGGGATCCTGGTATAATACCTCGCAATGCTCATCCTCCAGAACCAGAAGCTTATGGAGGAGAAACTGTGTTTATACCTGGCCAAACCCCACCTTCCCGCTTGTCCCGAACAAAAGATGTTCTTGTCAATGGGATAGTTGTTAAGACCAAGTACTGTGACACCTGCATGCTTTATCGACCTCCTCGTTGTTCTCACTGTTCAATTTGCAACAACTGTGTGGAAAAATTTGACCATCATTGTCCTTGGGTTGGTCAATGCATAGGAGTGGTAATTGTTATTTTCTGCATAATAGTAGTCTCATTTCTGCATTTAGTTATTACATTTCTATGGCAATCCTGTAAGGAAACCTGAGATTTTTATCCTCCTCATTTTGGGTATACAATTTAACCTGAAGGATGATATATGTTTACTATTGCACCAGGAAATGCAGGAGCATGGCTTTCAATTTCGATATCTCATTGAACGTTTAAATTAGTTATAATTTTCTTCCGATCTTTGGGTGCAGCGGAATTATCGATTCTTCTTCATGTTCGTCTTCTCTTCAACTATCCTTTGCATATATGTTCATGCATTTTGCTGGGTCTACGTCACCAGAATCATGAATGGGGAGAGCACTTCAGTTTGGAAAGCGATGATTAAGACTCCTGCTTCTATTGCATTATTAATTTACAGCTTCATTTCAGTATGGTTTGTTGGTGGCCTCAGTGTCTTCCATTTATATCTCATCAGTAAAAACCAGGTAAGAAAGAGTCGTGGCGATTGAAACCTATAGCCATCTCCTTTTATTGTACTGCACCAAAAATAACTTAGGTTTATAAGCTGATGCTGAAGTTATTCCCAACAATTTAAATTTTCTGAAACAGTTTTTTGTTGTGTTTTTGACAGTCTACATATGAGAACTTTAGATACCGTTATGAAGGACTATCTAACCCATTTGACCGGGGCTTTATCAAGAATTTCAAGGATGTATTTTTTACCAGTATTCCTCCATCCAAGAACACTTTCAGGGCCAAAGTTCCAAAGAAGCCTCAAATTTCAGGTAGGGCAATTGGTGAGAGTTTCCTGAACTCAAAAAGAGAAAAGTCAATAGGTGACAGAGAGAGGGTATTGAAGCCAGAATGGGATGAATCTATGCAAGAATTTGAGAATAATTTGGTTTGTAGTGACAACAATGCAGACGAGGGTGTCCGATTTGATGATGTCTCTCCAGACTTAAGTAGGATCCTTCCACCACAGGGCATGGAAAGTCGAAGTGTCATACACTCGAGGCGTTCTAGCCTGGGAAGGATAAGTGGAAACTGGGAATTGCCTTATGATGTTCCTGCTTTAGTCACTGGGGTTGAATCCAAGCAGGTCTCAGATGGAAGTGATCGGAGCTTTTAGTCCAAAAGCCAAAGGTCAGAGGCGAGCACAAGAGCATGACAGAAGGAAAACAAGAAATTATAATTTAAGCCACAAGAGAAATCAAAAGAATGCATGTCTGATTGTCCAAAGTGTAGTGATCTTCTCTGGCAATCAATTATTTTGTTTCTTTTTGATTTGTTTTGGTTAAAACCCCTTGTACTTATATCTTCCCATCATTATTGTGTATAGTATCTTGTAAGTCGTCGTTGCCCTAGTTTCTGGGATACTGTAGTTGATGCAAAAGTGAATTTGCACCACCACATCACGACTCTTTAGTTTAAGTGCTTGTATTGTGTATGCAGAACTATATAAGCTTTTAAAATCTGAGGCTGCTTTTCAAGTAGATATGTGATAGGCGCTCTTCCCTCAATTTTTCATTTTTGACAAGTCTAAAGCTTCCTGTTATGACTCCAGTCAATTGTTAGTTCTGTTGATTCTTTCTTAGTCTTCTACTCTCATCCCCATCCCCAATAAAAACCTAGATACTACAATCAGTTTCAATATGTTTTTCATTCTATTCTTTTCTAATAATACATAGTGACGATAGATACAGCAGCTCAGAAACCTGCCAATGGGAGTTCTGTTCTTTTAATACTCCTCGGTTTCTGCATAGCAGCAGTTGCAACAGGAAAATTGAAAGTGATTACTATGCTAACAATTACCACATCCATGCGAGCTTTGAATTATTTCTTCAGATTGAGAATATGTATCTGAAATTGCAAGGGTCACCAATGGAATTCAAGATTAACTAAATTCTCAATGTGCAAGGAAAAAGTTCTGATGAGGAGTAATCACAACCAATCTATAGATGTCTAATCAAACAGAAAAATGAGCACTTCATCCAGCTACTACGTTCAACTCCTAGTTTCCAAGAACATAACCAATTTGCCGTTACTCAAAGGCTAAAATAGATTAGACCGTGAGACATTTATAAAAGTATCAAAATCCACTTGAAAGCTAAATCATATCATTTCTCTGCCTCCAATAAACAGAGGAGCATTCCAAAATGTTTTATATGTAGAACTAAACTGATGTTGGAAGACAAATACGAAATGAAGCAAATTAACTTGCAGTCACATAACCAATATATCAGGGAATAATGATTCAATATTATCAATGCATAGACTGGAAACGCTTCATTATGATAAGACTCAAATCCATATACCGCTGCGCACAGTTGGAGAGGCACGAAGATTCACTGGAACTGAACTTACTCCCAGGTGTACCAGTAATGCATTTATCCCAGCAGGCACTCGTTAGCTTGGCCACCATTTCATTAACCACAGCTTTTTCCTTCTCTTGCTGCTCACAGATCAAGCATATCATTAAGAAACAGAAAATAAACAAAAAAAATCACACGTATCACCATCATTAAACTACAACAGAAATTCATTTCCATTATGTTTCTTTACAATTAATTTCAATCCCAATCTTCCAGAATACCCAAAAAAAAGAACAAAGTTATCCAAAGCTTTATTGCTTAATCATTCAACTACTTTAGAAACAAACTAACCAAGCAAAATACTCAAACTTGACAAGCTCTCTTGCCCAATTAGTCAACTTTCTTTGAACAAAAGGGGGGAAAAAACAAAAACCCACAAAAAGTAAACCACATCAGCGACACCCCAATAACCGAGCTGCGATTATAGTCCCAAAAACACACTGAAATCGACTTGTCAAATCATGCAAATAATGTGTTTGGTAGGCAGCAAAACAGCAAGAAAAAGGATCCGAAACAAGCAAGGAAAGACCAAACTAAAGCAACCAAACACAGGAGACAAGGGTTTGAACTAACGGTAAGGAATCTTTGCAATTCATCGGAACTTAGTGCTGGAGGATCCATCGCTCGTTCTAAACTTGTTTCATCAGTTGCCGAAACCCGTTGTCAATAAACCCTAGACAAAACCCATGAAAACGACGCCGAATTATAAGGCCCACTTAAGTTCTCAGATTTGACTTTTATGGACCTATAAGCCCAAAAAACCATTGATTGATCACTATTTCTTACTGTATACTACAAATAAAAGGCAATAGTAAATAAGATATTTCATAAGAGAAAAAAAATATTTTAAACTAAATAAAAAAATGTAGTTGGAAAGTGAAAAGAGGATGCATATAAAATGTAGCTTTATAATTTCTTAAACATTAAGCATTACCTTTGACAATTGACATGCATGTCATGATGATTTATTATATCTACAAATTTGAAGATGATAATTGGAGGATCATTTGCAAGATTCTTGCCCGTAAAAGCAGAGATCCTTTAAACTTAGAAAGTGGAGATAGATTGAGCTATTCACTAAAAGAATAATAACAATTAAAACCACTACTTTAAAAATCGAATCTAAAGTTAAATCCAATGTTATAAATATTGTACCAGATTTAATATTAGATTGAATTCTAGTATGGTACTGTATTAGTATCGGTTAATATCGGGTATCATTTCGGGTAATTTTTAAATTTATAGAATAATTCCTAAATTTTTATGAAAATTACAAAATAATTCATTGTAATATTGTACAATTATATTGAGTATTTTTAACCATGTTTTAAAAATCATAATAATAAATAATAATCACAATTTTAATTTAATTTATAAAATTAATTTAATAATTATTAATAAATAT
>JANSVA010000006.1:40497027-40510329 GCA_025504915.1 Erythroxylum reticulatum
GGCAATGTTCACTTCCCTCTGTTTTTCCACCCTAACAACCTTCGAGTAAGCCCTATCCATATTAGTCAAGGGATCCATTATCATAATTTGACTCCTAATTGCATCATATTCTTTATTTAAACCCATTAAAAACTATACCAATCTATCATTGTCTCTAAATTCAATCGATTGTTTAAGAGACCCACATGAACATTTCTTTAGGGCTCCACATGAGCACTGTGGCATGGGAGCCAAACAATTCAACTCATCCCATAATCATTTCAGTTTAGTAAAATACCTTGAGATAGATAAATATCCTTGTGAAATCAAGCTAATTTCCCTCTTGAGCTAACACAGTAGCGGCCCATTGCACTCTCCATATCGCCTCTCTAGATCTGTCCATAAATCCCTAGCTGAGCTCGTGTATAAGAATGACTCGACGATATCCTTACAGATGGCATTCAATATCCACGATGTCACCATGAAGTCCACCTAACACCATCGATCATAGTTTGGCAAATCGTCCCTTAGCCTCTTATGTTTACCAGTGAGGAAATCAAACTTCAACTTCGCCCCCAACACGATTCACATCTCACGACTCCATGATAGGTAATTATCCCCACTTAGTAGAGTCGTCACCAGCACCATTCTGGGATGATCCGAGGTTTGTAAGAATAGCAGATTCTCCTCTTTAGCCACGCTTCCAAAGGACAACCTCGAGCTACCAACGTCGTCTACCATTACTTAATCTTGTGGATCTACCCAATTTTTCTCTGATACCATGAAGAATCTAGAGATTCTAGGGATTGGCTTAGTTTTGGTAAAGTGATTTTTGTAATCACTATTACTTCTTGTTTACAGGAAGAGAAAAGATGGTTTATATACCATCGATATTTAGTAATACAAAAACGACATCAACTAAAAATACAAAACACAAAAACTATCTAAACTATCTACACAATACATATCTTTACAGTATTTCTACACAGTACACATCAACACTCTACTGAATAAATACAAGATATTCTACAATAGCCTATAACCAGAGATGTGTTTCATGGTAGTTTTGACCCAGCTTCCCTACTTAATGCTGGATAATAACTTATGGGGAAACACAGATCGTTGGAGCTTTATATTACGAATCCACTCCAATCCTTATTCCAAAAGTCATACTTCCGCTTCGCTTGTGTTTTCAGGCACTATAGCACTGCCACTATAGCTATTAGCTTTTGGGGAAACACAGATCTTGTTAGTTTGTTGCAATAGCTACAGATTCGTCGGGTCCTTACATTGTTTACTAATGTATACTCCTTCGGTGTTGTTTCCTTCTTCTTCACGTTCTCCATTTTCTTTTGCGACGTCATTCTCTTCATTTATTACTTTCGTTAACTATTATTCGTAACATTTCCTCTTTAAATCCTGCTAAAAGGCTGAAGCCGTCAATGTAGCTTATATACCAGTCTATGTTCACTCTTTCCATTCCCAAGAAATCCAGTATTTAATCATACTCAACTTTGTCAAATGAAGAATTCAGAATGTAACAACCATGGGATGAAATATTATGCAAACGTACTCCCTGCTCCCTTGCAAGATGTAATTGTAATACGTAGTATAGACCTTATTATGTACTCAGGATCAAACATGAGAGGATTAAAAACGAAGGTAATGTAAAATACCTAATTTCTGTTCCATCTCTTATTCTGATACCAATTTCGAGCTCTAAATAATCACGAATCTCCCGGTACCTTTTATAAAAAGTCCTCATTGAGAAATGAGCTAAGTCTTTCTACAGTTTTTTCACTACATAAGTTCTTTTAACATGTCAGATTCCTGATGCTTACGATTGATATGAGCAACTACAGGAGACCCTAACTTTTATATAGCATCCATATCGAACTTTCCCATCACAAAGCCGATATAGGTCCAGTTCATACTAATTGGGATCTATTTTTCATCCGAACTTTGATCTATTAATCTAGATCATTTATTGAATCACTTTATTATCTTTTTCTAGATCAAATTACATAGCTTAACCAATAATTTATTGAAAAATCAAAAAATGTAATTAATAGTTGTCCAATTTTATAGAAAAGGAGAAAATTATCCAACATTCTTCCCTTTGGACAAGCATTACTTGCAGTATTGATTTTAGTTTAAAAACCAGTTTAAAAATTCGGTTAAGCTATGCCACTAAATTAGTTGACTAAGTTTTAAAAAACAAAAGATTTGATCCAAAGATAATGAATGTCCATCATTCTATCCTACAAGGATTTTGACACCGAAAAAGTATCAAATACATATGTCATATGTGACACAAATCTAATACAATCTTGTATATCTAATTCCTTACTAATATGAATAGGAAAATAGAGTGTGGAAAACTAGGATGATACCTTTATGATCCAAATTATATCATCTTTGTTTGTAGGTCTCAATTTCTCCAACTTTATGCTAAACTGCATTAGAGAAATCTTATTTTCTCTCACCAGATGCTAAACAACATTATAGAAAACTCGTTTCCTCTCACCAAATACTAAACTGCATTAAAGAAAACCTTTATATTCTCCAACTGAATGCTAAAATGTATTAGAGAACTTTCATGAGATTAAAAACTTATATCCTCCTATCTTATGTCAAATTTATGGATACCTGTATTGAAATTGTATGCATCTAAATGATATAGGCATAAGGTCAATCTGTTTATATACTCAATGACCTATGAATGCTAAGATTGACACAAATCTTAAGACTTTCATAAGTATTATGACAATGTATGATAACACGTATTACTGAGGATAAATTATGATCATCTTTATTGACAAACCATCATACTGTCATAATACATCATAATATATAAATGTACATGAAGGAAACATAAAAATCCACTAATAACATAGTGTCTAAGGATGTCAAAACACTCATACTGTATACTTATGTCACAAACGCAAGTAGGTGAAGTCCTTTAGTTAAAGGATCGACTTACAGTTCCTCAATCCATTAATAACAGTGTCATAAGGTATTTCATGTGAGTATGCTCAGAAGATATCGACCTGATCCGACATATGTGCTACCGACTTAAGAGATTGAGGTTGCTAATAACCTAAGTTACATTGACGATCAAGTTAGTGGGTTATTGGACAAAACAGTTGAGGAATCGAGTAATTCCATTGGTAAAAGTCCATTAGAGAAATCACTCGACTAAGGAAGCAACTTGGAAAATAGAGGATCATGTAAGGAGACAATATCCCCACCTATTCCAACAATCAGGTGAGAATTTTGAGGACGAAATTTCTTTTAAGTGGAGAGAGTTGTAACATCTCATTATCTCATGTTAGGAGCTAGAACCCTAGAACAGTGTATATGAGAGATTATTGAGAAGTTAGAAAGTGCATTTCATGATTATGCATAATATAGCATACACATACACGTGAATATTGATTTTTGCACATTAAACTGATTGTACATGCATTAATTGACATTTTCTAAGTATAATTGTTTTATTAATGTGATTATATTGAAAAATGTGATTTTTATGTCTTGAAAATTGATTTGGAGAATATTATTATTAATTCAGATTTTTTGGTAAATTTTAGGTATTTTTGAACTAGGAAAAATGCCAAGTGATAATATAATTGATAAATGGTAGTAGAAATAAGAGTCATATGACAATAGAAAATTTTATGGATGACTTTGGGATTTATTGACAAATGTTGCTGAAAATTTAGAGTTAATTAGAGCAAAAATTAGAGATGATTGGACTAGTTAAATAAGAGAAACTAGTTTAAGCTTACAGAAATTGAACAAGTGACAAGTGTCACTTGTTAAATTTAGCCTTTATTCCTAAGAATATACTGGAAAGACCAAATTAATTGTTTGATCTTGTTTTCTTCTCCCTTGTGACTTCCTCATCTTCTGTAAGTATCTTTACTTCTAGAAATTGTCTCACCTTCACAAAGCAAGCCTTACTCTCATTTTTCACTTGCTATTTCGTTTTTTATCTTCTTCACTATCACTGAAATGCCTAACCTTACAACCTTCAACTGTTGATGATCATGTTATATTGGAAAACTAGTGCTTCTCGGTGTTTTTGAAGAACTTAAGTTTCAGTAAGTAAGTAATATGTAAATTCTTATGAGTTGTTTGAATATGAAATAAATATAGTGATTAAAAGATAGTGAAACTAATGGTCATTATTTATGTACACCGTGGATATAGGATGAGAATATTGATATCTTGTTTGTGTGTTTTGATGATCAATATTTCATAAGATGATTTTGAAATGATTTTTGAGATAGTAAGATCAATGAAAATAGGTATAAAATGAGTGCAGAAAAATTTGATCGATAATGGATGTTCCATGTTCTGTTTTCAATACTATAATCGAACATAGAGTATGATTTGTTTGTGATTGAAGTTGAACTGAAATGGAAGTATGGATGAAGAGGAAATATTGAAGAAATAAGTTAGAAGAGATAGACTAAACAAAAGAGATTAACTAAGATGAAAATGATGATGAAGAGTGATGGAATTTGTTGAATGCAGTGATTTTATTAAACATGCTTCAGTATTTTAGTCATAACTTGATTTGTAGACTTCAAAATGGAATGATTTTTTATTTAGATTAAACTAGAGACATATGTATACAAATTTCCTGAAGAAATCAAATTTCAATGCTATTTATAAGAATTCCAGAATTTGGCTTGACTTTTAATTTAAGAACAATCCGAAGTATTTTGAGTATAACTTTCAGTATACTAAATCAAATTGTTTGATCTTAGTGTCATTAGAAACTTAGGATATAGGATAGAAGAAAGTGTTCCCAAATTACTCCATTTTTCTTGTCATAATGATCATGCAAAGTTGACACGAAGGTCTGTTTTTAGAAAAATCTGGAATGGTCAATTGAGTTATGAACTTAGATTCGATCTATTTATTTGAGGTGTAAACCTAAGTTCAAATTATACTTATATGAGTGCTGGTATATGAATGATCATATGACGAGAATAATGGAAATAGACTCGGCATTGTCATTGAACATGCATTATACATAATTCATATATATGTATGTGCATAAATGAGTACGTGTATAATTGTGCAAATTTGTGATATGTGTAAACGTATATTGCATGATATAAAGGAGCATTTAGAGCATCAACATTCAGACTTTGCCAAGACTTTGAGGCCATAGCTTTCTGGAGCAACATATGAGTAACCTAGATGGTCTCACTTGATTACTTATTTATTTTAAATTCTGTATTGAATTATTTTGTGAATATGATTATGCTGATTCTGGATTTTGAAAGTCCGAGGTGTCTGATGCATGAATGAGATATTGAAAGTTCTACTTGTATGTGAATCTGACTTAAATAAGTGTACTAAATAATTTTGTTAAGTATCGGACTAAGGTATGATGATAAATGTGTTTTGATTGTGAATATGAAATCACGTGATTGATTGAGAATAAGAGAATGTGATGCATTTCATTACATGAATGCATGAAAGATAGAGGAAGTTGTGACTGTAGTCACCAATAAAAAAAACTTAAAGCTCAGAATGTAATAAAAGACTCTAACTCAGTTGATATTGTGCCCGA
This sequence comes from Erythroxylum reticulatum, assembly GCA_025504915.1. Taxonomy (NCBI): domain Eukaryota; kingdom Viridiplantae; phylum Streptophyta; class Magnoliopsida; order Malpighiales; family Erythroxylaceae; genus Erythroxylum; species Erythroxylum reticulatum. The sequence goes on from JANSVA010000006.1 coordinate 40,502,600, forward strand.
TATTTACAAAGGGTATGAGACAATATCTAAAACAAGCCCAGTATCCACAAACGATATGGGCTAGTAAAAAGACACTCGGTCACAACAATAACAATTGAAAGTGGGTCTCATGTGCATTGCATTTATAGTTGATATGTGTTTTTAAAACGATTGCAATGATCAGTTTGATTATTCTGAATGTGATATATGATGTTACGTGATAAATGAAATGATGTAAATTACATGTTTGTATATAATATTGAATTGTATGAATTGAGTGAACTATCAAGGATAGTTACCTTATTGAGTTCTCAAAACTCACCAAAATTGTAACGTTGACATTTAAGGACCAAGAGAGGACACTAGTGGCAGAAAGACTCTACAAAAGCATAGTTGTTATACTTTTGGATAGAAGAAATTGCTCAAAGGTCGGTTAGCTAAGACTAAAGGATTAGATAGAAATTTTTGTATAATTGTTCTTTCATGTAGCGTGTTTTGTATTAAGCTTTGACGATGTACGTATTTAGATGATTTTGAAAATTTTAAATGTACATACTTGATTTTTAAGAAATGAAATGAGGAATTTGGATTTTAAAATATTATGACATTTATGTATTAATGATGATGTCATGATTAAGTTAATGATATGAATGTCCTAACATGTCACTCTTGCGGAGTACGTATTCGGACATCACTCAAGATGTCGACAAGTGTCTTGCGATAGTGGAGTGCTACAGTTATAATCGGGTTGGATATTCATAATAGAGAAAATGGTGTTAATCTTATTCATAGGCCGGTGAAAACCAGTGAAGCAGTTTTGAGATTCAGAATATAGGAAGCAACAATGACAAGCAATATGTCCCTATTTTCAGCATATTTGACGTCGGGTGGATGACTTGGAATTACAATTGTGCGTGGGATAAGAGGAATTATGTGGAGCTTGAGTTCGGAAGGGCTGTGACTGGTTGGCTTCAAAGAACTGCATAGGTTCATTAGAAGATTGTACAAAAGGTGGACTAATAATTTTGACAGGCCCAAAGTTTACCACAGAAATGGTTGGAGGAGTGGTGTCCTCTACCAGTGCCTCGGCCATGGAAGGAGTGATTTGTGGTGGAGAATGCGGCAAGAGCAGAATCCAATGGTTGTGGTTCTTGGAAGCATGGTAAGTGCTTCTCATGAAGCAAGGGCTTTGCTTTGAGTTTTGCAAATGTGGTGGAGGTTGGGCGACTTTTTATTGTCCTTGTAAACGACTCGAAATTTGCTGGTAGTCCATTTAAAGTGAAGAGGACAATCACGGCATCCGAGATGGTGTCACCAATCACGGCAAGTTCTTCAGCAATGATAAAGATGACGTTGAGGTAGTCGATGATGGTGCCGGAGCCCTTCTTGCCAGTGTGTAGCTGTCGGCAGAGGATGGACTGTTTAGTGGTAAATTGGAGCTTGAAGTGATGTTCAAGGCCGACCCAGAGAGACCGTGTGGTTGCATGTCTGAGGGCAAGTCGCACTGTGGAGCTGGAGAGTGATCCGTTGAGGAAACAGTAAACTAGTCGATCTAGTTTCTTCCATTTGGCATAATCCGTAGACGCAGAAGCAGAGGCCTCGTCTGAAAGTGCAATAGTCCCGTCATCTTTAATCTGGTTACGCCAAACCAAATAATTCGAAGAGTCTAGCGGGGTAGTTAGAAACTTGGTCATCTGGTTGAATGGCAATGTAGGTACGTTGTGTTCTGACATGTTTTTGGCACTGGAATTCGGTTGGTATGGTGTTGATTCTGCTGATATGTGCGTATATGGTATATTTTAATTAGTAGACACCATTTCATTTTGATAGTATAAATGTATGGAACCATTATACAAGTATTAAACTATTGGACCAGTGATAAAATAATTTTGTTGAAAAGTTGTAGAAAAGTGAGTGCTTTCTTAGTCACTTGGACTTTATTCTCAAGACTTGAAAATTAAAACCTTGACATGCATAACTGAAACATAATGCATTAAAAGGTTCAAAAAGCTATACAAGAGATGCGGCATTGCCTTTCCTGATCATAAACAAAGAGCCTCCAGCGCCCCTTTGCTTTGTTTCAAGGAATCATACATCAGACGATTATATGATGAGTTACAATAAATTGTGCTAAAAATAAAATAAATTACTGTAGAAAACCAAAAATCATCTGGGAAACACCTACTTCAAGAAAAATGGAACATACTAACAACTCCCTACGGTTATTCTCTTTATTTACCTCCAGCTGCCACAATCTTTGATTCATGACGGCGAGTCGAACCGACCGCTGAATCTCTGCGATGGAGCACTAGGAGGTTCGTCTTTATTGGTTTTTCTCCTGGAAGGGCCTTCAATGGCTCCAAAACTTCTAATAGTTTTTGATGACTTTGAACTGAATATTGATGAGCTAAAAGAAGGATCAGTTGCACTAAATGATAAGGGGCCTTTATGTGATGCCTCTATGGGATGTCCAACTGCGGCATCTTCATGGGGAGGTGGGAATTTCTCACTTTTGTTCGCCGTTTCCACTTTATTCATCACCCTCCACCTCTGAAAATTATGAAGGCAACTAAGAATTATTATGTCAATCATTAGAGTAAAAAGTTGGTTCCAAGAGCAAATGGCGCAAACTTCTTATGACGATAAAGATGAATCTATACAGACTTTAAGCTTAATTTCACCTTACCCTGAAAATGAATGACTAGATAGGTAAGCTGAATGTTATGAAGGCAGTCAAGGAGGCACCTATAACTTACTTCTAAATTTCCGGGGATCTCTGCATTTGCTTCAGGAGCTGGAATGGCCCGACCAGTCCGATCATGTTTAATTCTGATTCTAGCCCTTCTAGCACCATCAACAGCACTGTTCCTCCCACCAAGACTTCTTCTCCTGAGCATGAAGTTACACATTTACAGACCTATTAACGACATTTACAGATAAGACAACTTAAACAAAAATGCAAGGAGAAAGTAAAACCTAACCTTCTGGCTTCTTCATCCCTCAATTTCACATCAATTTCTTTGCTGGGAGGATACTTGGGTAAATTTGTCGGCTCACAAGCATAAGGTTGGGTGGTAAAGAACTGCACTCAGAAAACCAAATCAGTATGCATTCAACAAAGAGTCCAATGTTATTCCACAATAAGCATTGGTGGAAGTATGCTTAACCGAATTCGTAAGCAAAGGAAGCAAGCACATATTCAGGAACAAAAATTTGTAGAATTACATCAGTTTTTAAAAGTGTTGCAATATAAAGTTCAACTATGGAGAATAGGCTACCGAGTAACCATCACTTACTTCACTGTTTAGAGCTGTGGTTGCTGTGCCTCGTTCATCAGGATCTATTGAAAGAAGGGTTTCAATTAAAGGTAAAGCTGAAGGTGGGAAGTCCTTGAACGTTTCTGCTATGCAGCGTGTGTACGGGTGTTGTGGTTTAAACAGTGTTGCATTGGAAAATTTGGATTTCTTCCAATATTCTTCAGATGGGGAGCCACACAACTTGAATATCCTGTGCAATTGTTCAACCTAAAGCAACAACCCAAAAAAAAAACAAAAGAGCTAACAATAAAATAAAAATTACCCTCTATGGAAAATGGAGGAAAGAATTCTCAGCAACAAAAATCAAATGGTATATGGTGCTCAACTGCTAAGTCTGAAAGCACTAAAACCTCCAACAAGACCCTTACGTGTATCCGATTATGATGAAAGGGGATTTCATAGATAAACATGCTCAGTTGAAAGAGATTGATATATCAAAAATTAGGAGTTAAATTGTCCATAATATCATTATAACATTCAATTTTTGCAATTAATTAGCTACTCCATAAGTAACAGACAGGGCAAAATTATTAAGGCATAGTAGTCCCTTTATGTGTTTTTTAACCATTAGACATAGGCCTGTACTCCGGAAGAATTCCTTATGGAATATTTAAGTTTTGATAAAGGTAGTTTTATAGAAGATCACAGTAATTGACAAACCTAAGTGTCATCAAGAAGCAACACAAAAGCATCTCAAATAAGGGAAAGAAGCGCCATTGAGGTGATACTTCTAAAAGCTTTGAAATGAATCTGCAGGTCCTATATTGGTCAGATTAGTAACATAGTAACTCAAAATGTTGAGATAGGCTTACAGGAGTAACAAAATCATGTTTCAACACCACCAACTAAGGTGGCATAACAAGAACAACATCCAACTACACTAAATAATTAGCATAATAACATCATTCAAGAACAGTAAGTACTTGCATAATTATCTTTGAACCCCAAAAAGCAATCCAAAATGTACCTCTGTATGTCCTGGCATTATTGGCTTTCCAGCAAGTAGCTCAGCCAAAATGCAGCCAGCACTCCAAAGGTCAACTCCAACATCATAACAACTGACTCCAAGAAGAAGTTCAGGGGGGCGATACCAAAGTGTGACAACTCGACTTGTCATGGGAATCTTGCGTTCAGGATCATAGAAAGTGGCCAATCCAAAATCGGCAATTTTTAGAACTCCGTCATTGTCAATAAGCAAATTAGAACCCTTGATATCACGGTGCAGGACACCTCGATTGTGGCAATGCTCAAGCCCAGAAAGCAACTGCTTCATGAAGCATTTTACCTGCCAACAATAACATCAAGATAGAGCACCAATCTATCAAATACAATCTCAATTAACTGAAAAAGTTATGAAATAAAGCAGGCAATGATTCAGAATAGGTTGCTTGACATACATTAAGATGCTATTCAAGCACTAACATCTAAATTCTCTATAGGGTTGACATTTCCAGCATCAAACACACAGAAACCTACTCCCAGTGATCTTATATATACATTGGAATTAGGACGATCTTTCTGTAGCAGTTTCCAGCTAATACAAGCGTGAGATGCAAAAGTACAGGCTTCATTTCTTGTAAACAGAGGTGATAGCAAAAGCAGACAGTTTTGCAGCTCAGAAATTTTATGAAAATGGCAGAAAATTTAAGCAAATATCTACGGAAAGCCTCCATACTAACAGAAACTTTTTCCTGGAAAACAGGACAATTTCAGAACAACATCTCTGGAGAGCAGGATAGAAATGGTGCTCAATTAAGTAGCAACTTCAAACTTTCTATCCAGAAGGAATAGAAAAGGAAAGAATAGTCGAAGTTTGATCGTAAAGGTTATTGCTCGTACTTTTAAGTACTTTTGATTCATAAAGAAGAGATTTAATATAGCAATGTAACAATATGTTAGTATCATAAATACGAAATCTGAAAAGAAACCATTGTGCCCAGAATGACATAAAAGCCCCATCTATAATCATTTTAAAGCTCCATGTGATGCATAATACCATAAACTACACAAACTCGGATGTCCATTCTACCAGGTAACAAAGGGACCCACAAGTCTTGAAAAGGACATCTTGTAACATCAGCTCACGCAAGAAAATCAAAGAACGCAAGAAGGAAAATGGAAAGGAGAAGCATTGCCAGATAGCTAGAAGGCATGAATGGTAGAAAATGAGTCAGATGTAAAACAGATACAAAAGCTAAAATTTGAACCGTCGGAAGGACAAACCAAAAAACCCATCTTTAAATCCCTCAAACCAGCCCATAGCATACCATAATAAAGTAAGAATCCGAACACGAGACCCAAGATTATATGAAAGTTGAAATCATAAAGTTAGAGATCTTTAACCTTGCAATGTTACAATATATATACCTGGGGCTCGGTGAACTTCTCTTCTTGGCGAGCAACAAGCCCAGTGAGATCATGTTCCATGTACTGAAACACCAAATAGAGACTGCAAGACATTCTTGAAGTGACCAAACCCTCAAGTTTGAGCACATTAGGATGATCCAATCTGCTTAAAACAAGGATCTCCCTAGCCATAAACCTCACACTCTCTGCCTCTAAGTTATCAAATCTTACTTTCTTCAAAGCCACTATCTTCCCTGTTATTAGATCCCTCGCCTTGTACACATTACTATATGTTCCTTGCCCAATCTGAAACAAGAAAGCAAACAGAAGCTTGTTTGTCATTTCTATTCTTGAATTTCAGAAAAGATATTTATCTTTTCATCCATTTCTAGTCTTACCTTGTCAAGCTTCTCAAATGAGTTAGCTCGGCGAGGAGTCCAACCACCAATCACGTCGCCAGCAACCGCCATAAGCCACGATGGCCACCCCTGCTGGTAACCGAGCTCCGGTAACCGGAACTGCGCCGTATCCAGAACATGACATTCCACACCAACCCCACCTCGGACCTTAGCTCTCCGCTTCTGGGCAGGCTGTTGGTCGGAGCTCCGTGCATGGAATGCTGCTTCGAAAGCTCGGTGACGGAATTTGTCAGTCAACTTGCCGACAAAACAACCCATGTAGTCTTCAGGCACTGAAACAAACCCAAAAGCACATCTTACCAAAGCAATGAACTGTGTGACGGACAGGCAGTGATTGAACCGGAACTACTCACTCAAAATTACACAGACAAGTCTGCAGAGGGGAAGAGAGAGAGTTTTACGGTTAAGCCCGCGGAAGAGTTAAGGAAGGAAACTAAGTTGTTGTTAGAGTAAGTAAAGAACAATAACCGATAGGTAGCCATTGATGGCTTGTTGAAAAGTAGGGTAGTAACGACATTGCCATTGCAACTCCGTTAATATACAAGTACCTAATCTAAGAGATTAGATTAGATTTGAGGAGTGACGTGATTGGGGCTGAGGTTGAAGGAAGTCAAAAGACACAGAGAGAGGAATGGAAGTAGAAAGTAAACTTTTGATAAGCGTGTGTTGCTTGTAATAGACATCACAGGTCCAGGGTCAGGTCAGGCTTTATTAGATACTTTTCTCTGTACTTGAGCACAACTCTCCAATCCTTTTTTTTTTTTTTTTTTTGGTGGAGGAGAGTCGTCTGTGAACAAACTGTCTCCTCCACATAACACCATTCTATATACCACTTGCTGGTCTAAAGAGCATTTCGCAATTATTCTCATGTTTTTGTAATTATTTTTAATAAAATAAGAGGTTTAAAATTTAAGATACTTAATCCATATCAGATATGATAAAATTAAAATTTTTTAAAATTTTTAATTTTTAATTAATAAATATTATTAAATGAAAATAAATTTATTTATTTTAATTTATTTTAATTTATTAATTAATAAAAATTAACTAATTAATTAATAAATCAGTTAATTTTTAATAACAAAAGACGTTAAAATAAATAGAATCAAAAAGTTTAAAATTAAACTGAAAAGTCAGGTGAGTGAACAATTTTACCATTAAATCCATAAAATTGATTAGTATTTTAAATATTAAATATATCAATAAAACTTACTCAAGATGTTAGGTAATTTTAAAGACTTCAAACTTTTAATCTTAATTTAAAGTAATTATATTATATAAAAAATTAATAATTACTTGAATCAAATTATTATTTAATTTTGATAAATTAACATTGAAAACTTATGATTTTGACTTCATTAATTAAAAAAGATTCGAAATCGTTGATTTTTTATTTTTGGTTCACTCCCTGAGGTTGATGTGAATTGGAAGCAGCGAATAAGAGTCAGTTAATTTAATGAAATTCTACCAACCAAGACTTGGCATTTATTGATGAAAACACTAGTCGTACACTTCTTCCCCAACTCTGTTACTTTGTGATCAAAGGGATGACGTAAGTGATAAATTTTAAAATTTGTCATTTGGGGAACTTTTGTAGCAAATACATATTATAATCAATGTTATATTAAATTAGATTGTTAGGTAAATACTTCATCCAATCATCTCTACC